>BDJD01004646.1:0-20025 GCA_002564525.1 Rosa multiflora | reverse complement strand
CGCTAACTATATATATTGCTAATGAAAAAAAAAAAACAAAGATTTTATTTTTGGATGATACTTGGGTTGTACTAAATTCAAACACTACATACTATGCAATTATTGTTATTACAGGATTTCACTGTTTTAATCTAACAACAATAAAATGTCATTAGAGAAGTAGGACTATTATGGCCAAGGACCTTTGACAATCAAACTAGTGAGACATTAAGATTGTGAATTCGTAACAATTTCGACATTATTAATTAAATTGTCGATATCACTGAAATTGTTAAATCTCAATGAGAGTGACCTTATTTATGCATTTTCCCTTAGTGATTATGTCGTCTTATTTAAATGAACTTGTCTTCTCTAATTAGAATTTCAAATTTTTAGATCGTTTGACATTTCTACTTGTACCAGTACTTGATCGATCAAGCTCAAGTTTAAGCTAGCTGACCTCAGTTATCTATGACGTCATTCGTGATGTGTCTTCTTTTCAAATTCGTTGAAAACCTATACATATATATAGTTAGCGACTCAGAGATCAAAACTTCAAATTGAAGTTATTATCAACTTTTGTGTATGCATGTTCATCAAAAAAAACTTTTGTGTATGCATGGCTGCACTTTGATTGTGTACGTGCGGTTGGTTGGTGGGTGGGTGAGTCTAAAGTGGCTTGCTCGACCTCTTTTAACCTTCGAGTTCAAATCCAACCGCCCCGCCACCCCTATCGATCGTGGTCTCCATGCTAGCAGCTAGCTTATTAGCTGCCTTGTTCCAAAAACCCTAACAGATGATTCAGTCACGAAATAACGTACTCGATCACATCACATAATTCTTGCCCTAGGCTGCTTAATTGACATCATCGATCATGCTCAATCAACAACATCTGCTACTTTAGACATGGCAGCGGCTGGTTAAATGGTTGACAATTAGGGTTTTATATGCAGATGGTTTATGTAACTATGATTTACTTTAACATATTAAATAAGGGGTGAGTTAATTTAAGAGAGGTAGACCAACTCTACGCAGTTGTGGGAAATATTCTCCTATATGTATGTAGTTGTCTACAGGAGGAGATTAAGTACGTCTACCACTACTGGAATTATTGTATTGATATATTGATCGACATACTTAATGGTAATCTTTTGAAAGGGGTCGAATGTGTTTAGCTACTTCTCTTCTAACTTCATTGTTTGAAATTAGTTAATGTCTCTGTATATCATTCATTTCTTATCAATATATCTGTTCTTGGCTACTGTGGAAAAATAGTTGTATGATCGAGATCATATATAGTTTGTAGCTTATCATGCAAAAGTGAAGCGATTATTGAATATTGGCTTTAATTTGATTGGTGGACAAAATCAAATGTGAAGGGCCCATGGGCTGCCTAGGTTAATTAGGTTATATATGCATCCCTAAGTTAATTAGGGAATATATATAGCAAGGTATTACTGCCGTAGGGATTGGCTTTTGGGTGTGAGAGATTAGACAATTAACCTAATTGTATTTAGGGTTTTGGGCATAGAGTTTATTCTAAAACTCTAATTCTATTCTCTCCAAATTGATTATAGTAGAATTTCTCGCCGGCTCCGAAGTGGACGTAGCTCAATCACATTGATTGAGTGAACCACTATAAATTCTTTTGTTCTTGTGTTTTTGCTTTCTTTTTCGTTGTTTGGTCGCTCATATAGTTCCATATCAATATTGTGTTTGTTACGCTTCCGCACAACAGCGATCTCAAACAAATTTATGCAATTTTTGCCGACGACCAAACGGTTTTCTTCTCTCTTCTGTCCATATCATCACGCATTACTAGGTTCAATTAGATTACAGAGTAATTGCGCTCTGCAGCATCTTGGGATTTAGAAGAAGCTATAGCTAGCTAGTGAAATAGCTCGTTGTCATTGAACATTTGAGTTTAGGATGTTGCATTAGGAGGTTGGCGAATAAAACAGATGGAATATATTGTTGGTTAGGCAAATATAGTATCAAATATGCCAACCAGAAAGGTTGTGCGGCACATGGCTTTCCCTTAATCGTTGCCAACAATTCTAAATTATAACTTAAAACCACAACAGACAGAGATGTTAATTCTAATCAAATCAAAATGTGTATTGTAGACTCTCTCTCTCTCTCTCTCTCTCTCTCTATATATATATATATATATATATATTTATAGACACACACACACCTCGACCGCGAAGTGCATGATAATATTTATATAACAAAGGATTTCGGGCCCATTTTTTTTAAGTACAAATATCAATGCTGCTGCCTCAAGTGGTTGGCTATAAGTAGCTGAAGAAAAGTTCAAACAACTGTGATATGCATATGGTATGAAATCCGAAGTTTCTCCCACACACACACAAATGTATTGCATGGTATATATTATATACTGGTATGAAGTCCATATTTGAAGATTATTAACATCAGAAAGTGATGCAGGTGAATTAACTCACAACCTCAAACCCCAACTTCCAATTATGTCACCACAACAAAACCAATATGATGAATAAAGAAAACGAGATAAAATCTAAACCCGGCCTGTTGATTCTCAAAGTAAGAATAGCCAAGAATTTAGACCTCGTTGATTCCTACGGAATGGCTGAGTTGATAGAGCTAGTTAAGAGAAAGTTATTAATTTTATTGATATTCAGATAAAAAAACAACGAGTACTACAACCAAATAAGAGGCCCTAAACCAACTAATAATTGATAAAATCCAAGTAGAGCTGGGAAAAGGAAAATAAATAAAGAAAATAATATAGATAACATATGTGTATTGGACTACTACTGTGACCAGCAACTATCATGTTGCATCAGAAAGACTGTGTATAGAAGGAACAAGTGAATACTTATCTTCAATTTTCAATTAATTAATACGACGATTAAGGTTGATGATGATATTGGTACGAAAAACTTTCAATTAAGTTTCTTTCATGGTTTTCGTCTTTGCTATTTAATCTAATAATTTGACACTTTCAGAGTTTGGTACATGTATATATGTCATAGTTGAAGAACTGATCAACATCATCAAGTAGACACAGAAATGATATTGATAGCTTCCAGAAAAACACAAAAATCAAAGTTTTCTGTTTTATATGTCATGATGGTAGCGTATCAATCTATCATTTGACAGGAATCAGTCCCTAATTATCGGAACATAAAATTAAATGACCCCCAGAATTTCACAAGATTAGGCGATTGGCTACATTTCTTAATTTCTAGCTACATATCTACAGTTGGGCTGAACTCTCATATCGTATCAAATGGACTACGAAAATTCTAGCTAGGGCTTGGGCTCTCAACTCTCGAATAGTCAAATTAATCATGTGAAATAGACCAAAAAGTAGCCCATTGACCCCCTTCCATGGAATGGGCAGCTACTCCGTGGAAAAGGAAATGTCATTGATAGACTCTGCACTCTAAACCAAGCTGCGCATGAGGTTTTAAAGTTGACATCTCCACCATCAGACTCGGTTTGAGCAGTTAATTTGTGGAGTCTTATACTCTTAGGCATGAAATCAGCTGTCCCAGATAGAATAATGGGGACAACTGATTTCATCCCATGTATTTTATTCCTCATCTAACTTTTCAATACCTTAGAAAAGAAAGAACGAGATAGTGTTTCGTTTTTATCTTAAAATAAATATCTCAAAGATGTTAATAATGGATATCCATTGATCTTACTTCTATATTTATTCCATGATCTGTTGTTGTTTCATTTTGTCCTTTTTTTGTTTTTTCGTGTGCTGGACAAATTGCAACATGAGAAGATGCTCTTGTCTAATCCTTTAATTAAAAATTCATTTCCATCAATTTGTATTGAATTACAGAATTTCAGCCATTTCTCTCGATCAATATTACTATGAGGGTTGGAATTATCTGATGGAACTGAGCAAGAATAAGGTTGAAGCATGAAGATAGCATCGTACGTGGCTAGATATAAGGATGGCTTGAAGAAAAATTTTACATGTGATGTGATAGTCTGCTTAGAATCAATTCTATATAGAAAATGAACAAGAAGAAAGAAAAAAAGAAAAGAGAGAACATCATTGAAGAACAACCCAGGAATCCTTTTGTGGTGAGATTCTGGCATCAAATGTTTTCAACTTATTGAAGGGTCCAAAAACGAAGGGTCTACACATGCATAAGGACTCATTCATTTGTCTCCGAAAAAGGAACATATTTCATATCGGAATATATGCCATGTACGTTATTATTAACTACGTTACTCTTTGTAATCATCTATATCTATACGAGAAGAGAGTTTGTCGGCCAAAACAGAAAATTTTTACCAAAATATTCCTCAAATATTATAAAACATTTGAGAAAGAAAAAATGGTCAATTCACAAATAAAAGAAAAACAAAAAAAATTTACCAAAAAACAATCAAAAATAAAAAACTGTTCAAGTAAACCCTAATTTGTGTTTGGCCCAAACTCTAAGTTACTTGACCTAGTGGTAATATGGTTAAATTAGAAGGATCTAGATTCCTATTCAATGTACTATTACTTTCCTTGTATGATTGAGATTCTATACATTGTAATCCTCTATATAAAGAGGTCCATATTATCAATGAGAAGACACAGCGATTTCCTCTCAATTTCAGTTTCTCTATAACACGTTATCAGCACGAAGCCCTAACCCTGAAACAAATAGCCAAACCCAGATTCAAACTAGTGGTAATATGGTTAAATTAGAAGGATCTAGATTCCTATTCAATGTACTATTACTTTCCTTGTATGATTGAGATTCTATTAATTGTAATCCTCTATATAAAGAGGTCCATATTATCAATGAGAAGACACAACGATTTCCTCTCAATTTCAGTTTCTCTATAACACGTTATCAGCACGAAGCCCTAACCCTGAAACAAATAGCCAAACCCAGATTCAAAAAGCTAAAAACCTTGAATCCGAATACAAAACCTTGAAGTCTTTTCTGCCTCCACCTCACACATTGAAGAACTCGATTCCAGGAATCCAGAATCTGTGGCGGCACCCCAAGAACTGGCCGGAAAACCGGCCACCGGAAGCTCCATACAACTCGCGGCAAATATTCTGGACCTCCAATTTCCACCAAATTTTGATAGCAGAAGCCCACTGATCAGAAGTTTCAGGAACCGGAAGAAAAAGTTCAAAAACCGGCCTAAAAATAAGTGAGCCGACCATTTGAGCATCTGCATCTTGAACCGGCAGAAAAGAAGAAGAGAAGAAAAGAAAGGGAAAAAAAGAAGGGAAAGGAAAAGAAGCCTAGAAGCCCAAGGCAGAGGCCCACTACCACGTCAGCAGGAGGACCCACAGCCATGTCAGCACAAAGACCCACTGCCACATCAGCACTGCCACGTCAGCAGCAGGACTCACTGCCATGTCAGCAGAAGGACCCACTGCCATGTTAGCATCAGTGCCACGTCAGCCCTCCGGTCAACCACTTTTCCGGCCACATTTTCCAGTTAAGTTTTCCGGCGACCTATTTCGAGGTATTTTTTACTAAACGTTCCCGTTTTTTTAGAGTTTTTAAATTTAATTTCTCTCCAGCAGCAGGACTCACTGCCATGTCAGCAGAAGGACCCACTGCCATGTTAGCATCAGTGCCACGTCAGCCCTCCGGTCAACCCCAGGTCAACCACTTTTCCGGCCACATTTTCCAATTAAGTTTTCCGGCGACCTATTTCGAGGTATTTTTTACTAAACGTTCCCGTTTTTTTAGAGTTTTTAAATTTAATTTCTCTTATTTTTCAGGGACTTGTAACATCCCTTCTTCTACCCCACTTTCTTTATCATAGGGGAGACCAAATTAAGCCGAACTGTGGGGGTTTGTGCTCACTCCAACCTTGGAGCTTGTAAAGTTTTTCAAACTTAGAGTTTGTTGAGATAAAACGATCGACCACAAACATCATTGTTTCGATCTAATCCAACCTCTCTTGGAATCTAATTTCTTGGAAGCGACTACGCTTGGAAATTCCTAATTTCTTGGAAGCAACTACGCTCATAGTTCGTGATATTCGCCAGCATCTCAAGGCCGATGAAATCTTGGATACGATTCTCAAGCCTAGCTAAGACGTGCTAACTGTTGAGCAAGCTCAAGCTTTGGAAGAAAATAGAGCAGCCTTAGAGGCAAATAAGGTGAAAGATATTCGCCAGCATCTCAAGGCCGATGAAATCTTGGATACGATTCTCAAGCCTAGCTAAGACGTGCTAACTGTTGAGCAAGCTCAAGCTTTGGAAGCAAATAGAGCAGCCTTAGAGGCAAATAAGGTGAAATCCATCATCCTAATGGCTCGTCATATGGATGATTCGCTCCAGTACGAGTGTATGAATGAAGAAGACCCCAGAAGGATGTGGGTCTCACTTGAAGATATATTTGGCAACGTCCGTGACTCCCTGCTTCTTGACCTAGAAGTGAGATGGCATAGCCTCCGCTTCTGTGATTTCAAGTCAGTTCTTGACTACAACAAGGAAGCACTTCGCATTAAATCCTTAATGGAATTCTGTGGTAAAGAGATCACAAATGCGATGTTGATTGAGAAGACTCTCTCTAAGCCTTAGAGGCAAATAAGGCGAAAGCCATCATCCTAATGGCTCGTCATATGGATGATTCGCTCCAGTACGAGTGTATGAATGAAGAAGACCCCAGAAGGATGTGGGTCTCACTTGAAGATATATTTGGCAACGTCCGTGACTCCCTGCTTCTTGACCTAGAAGTGAGATGGCATAGCCTCCGCTTCTGTGATTTCAAGTCAGTTCTTGACTACAACAAGGAAGCACTTCGCATTAAATCCTTAATGGAATTCTGTGGTAAAGAGATCACAAATGCGATGTTGATTGAGAAGACTCTCTCTACTTTCCCAGTCTCTGCATTGATGGTTGCTAAGAACTATCGAATCAATGTTACTGCACTTCGCATTAAATCCTTAATGGAATTCTGTGGTAAAGAGATCACAAATGCGATGTTGATTGAGAAGACTCTCTCTACTTTCCCAGTCTCTTCATTGATGGTTGCTAAGAACTATCGAATCAATGTTACTGTGAGACGAATCACAAGGTTTCATGAGCTCATTGGAGCTATGAATGTCGCAGAAAAGCATGACAACATCCTTGTGAAGAACTATAATTCGAGATCCGTGGGAACAGAGCATATTCCAGAATCCAATTATAGTCGTGCCCCAAAGAGAGGGCGCCAAGAGCGAAACCCTAATCTTAGGAATACATTTGGACGTTCTGGTCCATATAATCACTCTACTTGGGAAGATAATCGCCAAAATAGGCGAACACGGAACCGAAGAGGTAAACGTGGAAAGAGAGAGAGTGGCAACCATATTCCAGAATCCAATTATAGTCGTGCCCCAAAGAGAGGGCGCCAAGAGCGAAACCCTAATCTTAGGAATACATTTGGACATTCTGGTCCATATAATCACTCTACTTGGGAAGATAATCGCCAAAATAGGCGAACACGGAACCGAAGAGGTAAATGTGGAAAGAGAGAGGGTGGCAAAGCCTCTGGCCCTGTTGGTGGCGCCACCAACACTAAGAGCCATCTAAATGATGCTTTCAAAGCGCCTCAATCAATGGAGTTTGAGCAAAGATATGTATGTTCTCGATGTGGAGTGTCTGATCATTAGGCACACATTTGTAGAGCTCGTGAAGAAATTGTCACCGCCTACAAAGCATATTGTGAAGCAAGAGAAGCTCACTATATGGAACAAGAAGATCAAGAAGATGATCTAGAGTGAATGGTTGAAGACTACAAATCTGGTTGGGATCAATAGATCGCTAATTCTATTTAAGTCTTTATTTTTCCAAGAGATGTAATAGGCAATTGCTATATATTTTTGTAGTAAATGCCAATGGTTTAGTTTTTCTTCAAAGTAGGCTCACTCAAAGTAAGTGTGATGTCTAGGAAGGTTCTGAGATTAGTGGTACTTAAGCGAGCCTTGCTCCACCGACATCTCTCTACTCACATGGTCACATTTATTTTGGAATTACCGAAAGACGTTAGACGACTACCATTGTTTTGCATTATCTATCATTTTGGATTAGATTTTGTTTAGTCAAAGAGACAATGATGTAACTCCGTTGGCTTATAAATAAAATTTCGAGTTCTTTATGACTCCATTTTAATTCTGAGCATATGATTTTTGTGACCACGATGGTTGGGCCATCAGTATTAATTCAAGGACATGGAATAGCCCAAGTTCCACTTGCCAAATGACACCTTAATTACTGTCACAGAAACTCTCTGCACTTCTAGGCCGAATCACACCTATGAATAGCCAACGGATTCCATGCGAAAACGCATGTAGAGAAAGGAAATGAGTTCCTTTGCAATACCTCTAATGATTGCGAATAAATGCGCATCTTAGACAAGTTTATGTGTCTCTCCAGTGGATTTTTTGTCACTATTCGAGCTATTAAATCCAATAAAGTTACAAGAGAAGATCTCTTGGATTCAGACAGATATTGGCTTTGTCACGACAAGATATGTCATCCTGGTCATGATATGATGATCTGTCTACTAAAGACTTCAAATGGACATCATTTCTTTCGAGTGAAACGAAGCATGAATCAAAAGTTGATTTCTGGACTAAGTGTGACCGACGCAGCTGCCTAAGGCACCGCCTCTGTCCACCTAGGGCTGGCGCAGTCCCTATCCATAACGCCATGGATAGCGTCCATCATGGTGATGGCTCCCCAGGTGATGTTGCAATAACCAACTTATTTCAAATAGCGTTTCAGACGCTCAGGCTTAACCAAAATACTCATTGGTTGCTTCTAAAGCCTCTCGCTCATTTTACAAAGCCCGTTCCTTAGGGAAATTAGGACTAAGACCGACCTATGCAAAGGAAATGAACATACTCATTCTATTCTTACACAGAATCCATGGGGATTATGTGGATTGATTCAACCAACTTGCGGACGCTTAAATATTTCATGATGTTGGTTGACATGCAAACACGCTGGTCACGTGTTGTGCCATTGTCCACCTATAAATGCTGCTTATGCTACACTCCTAGCACATATCATATGACAACGGGCTCACTCCCTAGATCATACTATTCAGTCAATTGGATTTGACTATGCTAGAGAGTTTACATCAAAAGACTTTCGATGGATATTGCAATGGGACTGATGTTGGACTTCATATTCCCATGTACACACCCAAATGGTCTTGCGGAAAAGACTACGATGATAGTCCGGACATTGGTAATGTGCACCAATCTCCTTATATCCGCTTGGGGTGATGCAATATCGCATGCAGCTATGCTAATTCGTCTACGACCCACCGCCACTCAATGTACCTCTGCTTTACAGCTAGTGACTGGGTACAAGTATCGTACTTACGCATATTTGACTGAGCCATTTATGTGCCAATTGCGCCGCTGCAGCGCTCTATGATGGGTCCTTACAGACGAATGGGCAACTATGTTGGATTTGAGACTCCAACAATCATCCGCCACTTAATGCCCTTGCAAGGTGATCTCATTACGGCTAGATTTGCGGGTTGTCACTTTGATGAGACAGTCTTCCCATCGTTAGGGAGAGATAAGAACACGGATATTCAGTACAAACGACATGAATTTTCATGGCCTGTCCCCACTATGTCTCATCTCGATCCTTGTTAAAGTGACAAGATCACACAAACATGCTGCAAACAAGCCTGCAAGGAAGGACGTCCCTACTAGAGGACGTAGCGCCACCCTACAAGGAGGTAGGCATGGCGCCAATGCCAAAAATAGTGGCACTCTGACGTTACAGGCCATGGCCCCAGCTAGGATGCGTGGGAGGCCCGTAGGTTCGAAGGACACTTTGGCACATTCCAATTCTTTTATCATCAAGTCTCAAAATCCGTCTCATGAGAATCTTCCGGGTTAGGGTTATCGTTGGGGGATGCCTCAATGTCAGAACCTATTCCCGAGAATATTGAGCTCTATGAACCTTACACTAGTGTACTTGAGACGTGGGATAGAAACTCTATCATAATTGATGATGTAGTTGCGCATTTCGTTGCACATGAGTTTGTTGAGTCAGATGATATCGAACCATGCTCCGTTGTTGAATGAATGCCAACGTAGAGAAATTTGGCCTAAATGGAAAGATGCAATCCAGGTTAAGATGGATTCTCTAACGAAGAGGAAGGTTTTCGAGCTAGTGACGTCAACACCTCCTAACATAAAACCTGTTGACTAATGGGTCTTTGTTAGAAAGCGTAGTGAGAAAAAGATATGGTAATCTCGCCTTACGGTGCAAGGCTTCTCATAAAACGTCCTGAATTCAACTACGATGAGACATATTATCTCGTAATGGATGTCATTGCACTCCACTACTCTGTCAGTTTGGTAGTTTCCGAATAACTGAACATGCATCTTACAAATGTGGTCACTACGTATCTCTATAGGGATCTCGATACGGAATATACATGAAGGTTCATGGTGAACTTCATTTTCGCAAGTCAAGTGGCTTTAGACCACGGAGCACGTTTACAAAGAGGTTGAAACGCTCGCTAAAATGACTACTTGATTGGGAAGGGATATGCCCATGCGTTTCCATAACAAGTTTTGGATTCCATCACGGTTCATGTTGGACATGATCTTCATTAAAAGCCTTTAAAGAGTTAAGGGAAACCGCTGAACACTGGAAATCCGATTTTGAGATGAAGGATTATGGGAGAACACAATTATATCTCAGTTTGGAACTTGAGCATTATGTCGATAGATGCTTAGGCATTTTGACAAGTTCAAACCTTCAAGCACCCCCATAATAGTCCGTAGTCTTGATCCTGAAAATGACCCTCTTCGTCTGAAGGATGATGACGAAGATGTGCTAGAGGCAGAAGTGTCTTACTTGAGTACAATAGGCCCATTATTGTACTTAGCTCAATGCACAGGACCAGACATCTCATTTGCAGTGAACTTGTTAGCTAAGGTATAGCTCTGTGCCAACGCGACGCCATTTTGATTGGTGTAAAACATATCTTTTAGTACTTGAGATGTACGATTGATATGGGCTTGTTCTATCCCTACAGAGAGACGATGGATTCGGACCCATCACACACCAGAAACGCCGCCAACGCTGGCCTGCGTTCTCTATCCCCATCCCAAAACGATATAAGTGTTTTGGAAGGTTTTGCTGATGCTGGGTACCTCTCTGACCCACACAAAGGTCACTCCCAAACTAGTTAAGTGTTCACCATGGGAAAAGACCGTGATATCTTGGAGGTCTACAAAATATACCGTAGTCACTATATCTTTGAACCATGCAGAGATTATTGCTCTTCACGAAGTGGTTCGTGAATGTTTATGGATTGGATCCATAATCATCCGTTCTGACATTCTCCTCTTCTTTCTCTTCTTTCTCTTCTTTCAAGAGAATCCTATCTCTTCTTGTTCCCTTTCTCCCCCTTTTTTTATTTTTTTCTTCTCTCTTCTTATCTTCTTCTTCTTCTTTTCCCATACGCCTCCTTTCTCTTTTCTTTTTCTTTTCCCTGCTCTTCCTAGTCCTCATTCTCCATCAGATCAATTGTAGATCATTAGAGACCCAGTACCCCTCTCACGCTCCCTCCCTTTGTAATTGAATGGTTCTTGGCTGGTTTTTTCACTTGGTCTGCCACCTTCTCTCTGCATATGTTGAGATTCCTTTTCAACTGGTTTCATCCATCTCTCTTCTTGCTCCGGTTTTTTCACTTAGTCTAAGAACCCTTGTTCACATCAATCAATAAACTGATTATTTTGTATACTAATTGCTTATCAATACGGATAAACCCGACTTTGGAATTTGGATGGTGGTGGTTAGGCGGCTTTGGGGGGCGGAGGAATTTGGGTTTGGAGTAGATCTGTTCTCAGATCTGGCTATTTTTTGTTTTTTTTTAGTTTTTTTTTTAAGCCTTTTGGGCCCAAAAAACCCGAAAAAAACGGTCCAGGCCCAACTCGATCCCAAACTGAAAAAATGTTATTTAGGCCCGGCCCGAAAATTTCGGTCCGGGTCCGGGCTTTATAAATTTTACACGGGCCGGGCCCAATCCCAGCCCTAATCACGGATGTTCGAACAATTGTGGTTTGAAGTCTACCACAAGATGAGCGTACGAGCATTTAGGATAATACTGTTCGTTTTGAACAAATGAAGCAAGGCTACATCAAAAGCGACAATACCAAGCATAATCAGCAACAACAGACTCTCTTCAAATACCAAAGTGAACTAGGTTCAATCTGAGGATAATGTGGCAGACTTGTTTACTAATTCATTGCCCAAATCCACGTTTGAGAAACATGTGGCAAGAATTGGCTTGCGGAAATTATCTGAATTCCCATGATCTTAGTCATCAGGGGGTGATGCAGACATCAGGGGGAGATGTCTACATGTTCACCTCGAAACGTAAAGGGTGTATTGTGCTCTTTTTCCCCTTCGACTGAGGTTATTTTTGTTCCACTGGGTTTTTGTTACTCGGCAAGGTTTTTAACGAGGCAACGAGAGAAACACTGCGTTTGGGCAACACAAGGGGGAGTGTTCAAGTAAACCCTAATTTGTGTTTGGCCCAAACTCTAGGTTACTTGACCTAGTGGTAATATGGTTAAATTAGAAGGATTTAGATTCCTATTCAATGTACGATTACTTTCCTTGTATGATTGAGATTCCATACATTGTAATCCTCTATATAAAGAGGCCCCTATTATCAATGAGAAGACACAGCGATTTCCTCTCAATTTCAGTTTCTCTACAACAAAAATAAAATATGTGCTGCAATTTTCTCCACATTCTGTGGAATAACTTCCCACATAATTATCCACACCCATAGGGTGTGTTTGGAGTCTAGTATATATATACACACACTAAGGCTAGCTTAAATTACCATACCTACCGAAACCATCCGAAAACTGGCCGAACCGGTGGCCTCGGCGCAGACAAATCCGGTACCCGAAGGTACGGCACGGTACTACCGTACCGAAGCAAAGTTATCGGCTCGGTAGCGGTACAACCAATTGCATAGGTTCGGTGTTACCGAACCAACTGAGATAGCAGTTTCTGGATTTAATTCCAAAAAATCCTACGCTCTTGCGTCTGCCAAGCATCGAACCTTTGCCAACATCACAACAAACTCAAGCCTCTTACCACCAGGCCACAAGCTTGCTTGTGTAAAGTTAAGGAAAAGCAAGTAATTAAATGGAATCAGAAATGATGAAAATTAAAATGTGTTTCGAGTCGTCTTCTTCGTTCTCTCTGTTCCTTTTTCTCCTTTATTCTCTCACTTTCTGCTCTCTATCTCTCTCTCCATTTCTGGCTCTTGTTCTTCTTATATTCTTTTGCTTCTTCCTCCATTTTCTCATCATTTTACTTATTCATTCCTCCACTTCTTCTTTCACCTCTAGATATGAATCAAAAATCGGATCTCCAACTGAATTTCTAGATCTGGAATTAGGAGGGCCGCTGTTCTTCCTCACTTCTACCGCAACGTCAGTCGACAAACAGAAATCGAGCAGCAAAGTCGGTATACCGATTCATCGGTAACCGACCTATCGGCATCGGCGGCGGTTCAAAAAATTCAGAACAGATGAGTTTCGGTTCGGTAGCGATGTTAGAGCAAAAAATCTGGTTACCGTTACCGAGCCAGCCCTAATATATACTAGCATTTCTCCACACATGTTCTGCATGTGCAAGTTGTGCAAGTTATTATTATTTGTCTTTAGAAAATAAAAAAGAAAAGAGTTGGTTATTGCATAAAAAAGAAAATGGGAGAGAGAAAAGTGAGTTGTGGGTACTTAAAAAAAAAAAAAATTAATGAAAATACATTTTGTAAATAGGGTTGTGACCACTTACTCAATTTTAGCCTAAAAAGTTGCCCACTTGCTCTACTAAGAGTTTCTGAACCTCATTTACCCAATTCAAACTCAAGTGACATTTTTACCCCGAATCAAATTAATAAACTACAAACTTCTCTCTCTCTCTCTCCTCGTTGAAGCGTCAGAGCATAGGAATCCGATCCACGGCGGTGAAGACTTAGCTGCAGAAGTCGTCACCCGGCGAGTCGATGACGGTGACGAAACCTTTCCTACGGATTTTGGGCCATTTGGACTCTGTTTCTCAATCCGGATCTTGGCCGGGTCTTGCTTGGGGAACCCTACGACGACGAAGACGTAAGGTGGTTGAGGTTGAAGTCGGCGGTGGTGCGGTGGAGGAAGAAGCCGCGGGAGACGAGGCTCGTCGGAGAGCAGGTACTTGTTGGTTGGGGAATGCCACAGACGGCAACGTTTTGAGTGGCGGCGGATGTCACCGGCGGATGAAACTAGTGAATCATAATCTTTTTGGAGGATAGAGTTGAAGAAAAGTAATGAAACCCACGATTGCCAAACCAAAGACTTTCATCTGCTACCATGATAATATCTCTTGGGAAATTACCATGTGTAGAAGAAGTCTGGGCCCTTAGCTAGTCAGCTTAATTAGATAAGAAAAGGGAGATAAGACATTGCATATCAACTGGGTGTTGTCTTTTACGATTTTGTTCTTTTTCTTTTTTCCATTGAATGAGAAATTTCATAAAGCCTAAGAGCAAACAGTAAAAAGATCATTAGTGGGCAATAAAACAATTATTAGAAGATAATAATGAGATCATTGGGCGGCAGTAAAAAGATTATTGGATGGCAATAAAATATTTATTGGGCAATAATAAGATTATTGGGGGGCAATAATAAGATTATTCATTTGGATAAACCTTCTAAAACTTTCAAAATTAAAAACATCCTTATTTTTCACTAATTATTGATCCCTAATAAAAATGTTATTGGGGGGCAATAATATGATTATTGAGGGGCAATAATATAGTTACTGAGTATTATTAGGGGGCAATAAATTCAGACGCCGAAATCCGGTCACCAGTCCGATAACCGGATTCGTGTGACTGTCGCAGGATTCCTGTCACTGGTCACGGGATTCCGATCACCGGAGTCCGGCAAAGGTTTCCATTGACTTCTCTCTCTAAGTGACAAAGAAGGAGAGTGCAAAAATGTCCCAAAAATAAATAAAAAGGAATTAAAAAAATAATTAATTGGGTATTAGGGAAATAATCTCTTAGAGTGTTTGGGTAAGTAGGTAATCTCTTAGAGTGTTTGGGTAAGTGGGCACTTTTTATCCTAAAATTGTGTAAATGGTCATTATCCCTTTTGTAAATGTCTTAATTATCCTTGTGATTTAATTACTTCTTAAAGTTTATTAATCTTCTAGAGTTAATTCTATCAAAATTTTAGATTTTGGCTAACAAAGCCTCTTCTCTTAATAATAGTGTGTGTGTGTGTGTGTGTGTATCAAGAGCATACGTGTATTCGGAATTTCAAAGCTTGCAGTGCCTCAACTCTTGTGCATCGGGTAATTTGATACCTAGACTCTCAATGGTATCAATGTGATACTTTAATAGCCTATAGCATCGAGATCGCCTTATACTTTGATAAAAGTATGTCATTGATAGCCTTATAAATGTTCATGTATGCAACACATCGAGATCGCTGGAACGGTAGAATATGTGAACATGGGTTTTACCAGAAAGCATGGACTATTCTGGCAATCGCACGGCCATTGATGGCCAGGGGGAAGCAGACGATGGGGAAGGTCAGCTGTGGCCAGGTCGAGGAGCTCATCGAGGAGACGCGTGACGAGCTCACGCTCATCGAAAAAATGATCGAGTGGGATCCATGGGGTGTTCCTGAGGAGTTTTACAAAACGATGCAAGGTCTTAGTTCAGACCAAACAAAGTTGGATGAGGCTAAAGCCACCTCAATTGACTCTAAATCGAAGGCATAAGGGTTTCTGTTTTGAAGAACCATAGATTCCAAACTCCCCTGCTTATCTTTGATTACAATGGGTTTGTTTGTAGATTCAAATTATGGGAGAGAGAGGCTTGACCAAAAAAAAAAAAAAAGATTGAACTTCATCTGCATCTGCAGCTTCTTCCAATTTAAATCATTATTAATAATTTGAAATTTAATCCAACATTTTTCATAGTATGAAAATCTTTTTGGAGTAAGAAAGGAAATTCTAATTAGTTTTCTTTTAGTTGTTTGATTTCATTGATTTTGTTCAACTTTCCTTATCCAATCATGTTATTATCTGTTGTTTCAAACACTAAATAAGAATAGCAATTCCTAATCCTAATCCCAATCCCAATCCCAATCTAATTCAATCTGAAAAATTAGAAGATTGAATTCAAGTTGTGTGAAAAAAAGAAAAAAAAAAGTGCTAATCTGGGAGTCATTTTATCTTTTTTTGGGGCTCACATGCTTGTTACGTTACTTTTTTAACGTCTCCGTTATGAAAATTTGACGAAAGTATGTAATTGATAGCCTTATAAGTGTTCAGGTATTACATTGATAGCATTATGAGTCTGGATATCAAATTGGCCATGATAATTTTTCACATTTCTTTACTAACCAATCTGGTAACTTCTTACTAATCTATGCAGGTTTCTAATGATCATGGTATTTTCTCTATTTGACATGGGTATTATGAGAGCATCAGGGGTGGAGAAGAAGCTGAAGAAGATGGAGCTAAACTACGTACGGTACGGATCCATGGTGCATCACAAAAGTTAAAAAAGAGATAAAGGCTACGATAGTTAGGCTAGGGTTTTCATTTAATTAGTAGGTCGTTCTTTAGTTTTCCATTAAGTAACCGTATGCTCTTATCCCATACACCAGGGCATTGGACACTATACCAACAGCATCAAATTTAATTGCTGAACTTACATCTTGCGGGCAAGAATCCTTTGAGCGTCTTAAGTTTGCCTAAAAATTCGCCACCAAATTAGCCTCTTGAAACACATGCACGCTCGAAAGTTGTTCCCTCAAAAGTGAGCAAGGGATGTTTGATTTCTTTGGCAAGACTGCAAGAGTTTCAACATTTAATTAGAATCACCTAGCTTGTACAACCTCGCCTGGCTTGCCTGAGACCTTGAATAAAATCAAGAGCTTCAGCCTGAAAATCTAGTCTAACGAAAGAGCCTCCTGGAGGAGACAACAACAAATTTTGAGATCATACTTCTTTTAATACTTGAGCTAGCTTCAGTCCACGGACACATTATTACATCCAAATTTCTTGTTCCAATCAAATTCTTTTACTTTTGAATTTTCTTGCTCCAATAATGGAACTAATCATGGGGGACATCACTGAAGAACTGTTCTTCGAGAACCAGACTGTATCCTTTTTTTATGACAAAAATTAAATTGACTGATCGAATAATTCATTTTATCCACAAGTATGGAATTATATTTATGGCTGTCAGGCTATGATTCCAGAGCTTCGCAGTGCATTGTTTCTAGTCTGGAATTGTTTGATACAGCATATATTCATGACTTTGTCATCAAATAGTTCAATTTCAACATCATGAATTAAAATGGTTTTAAAATATTACTGTTCATGGCCAAAGCTATGAAAGCTCCAGGTATCTGAATTTAGCTTCCCACTGTCTCCAGCTAGAAAAGATCCAGACTGTAAATGTGAATATCAATAGTTAGTTGATGATTAATTCACATTCGACTACCACAATGTCGTCTTATTACTGATGTTGGCTGCCTATACCTTCTTTCAGCTTCCTCTCATTTTTCATCCTACAAATGAGGCACATATATTTTCCAGTTTCAAATATTTTGTCTATGAAGAACGACCCCCAAACCCCACCCGTGTTGGAAATTTAGGTCGGTGGATGCTATTTTCATCACTGGATTCATCTCCTATAAAATCTCACAAACACAATAGATTAATAATAAATGATAACCGGAAATTCTTCTACCCACCCAAGTGGGGGGGGGGGGGGGGGGCACCTGATTGATGTGTTAGACATCTAGCCACTCTCATGCGACTAACTCATGTGTTAGACATCTAGCCACTCTCATGCGACTAACTCATGTCAGCCGTCTATCAAGTCGTTAGTCTAATATGGCCGTCACCGTCAGAAATTAAACCACAGTTGGGAAAAAAGAGGATCAGGGCTAGTTTGGGATTGCTGTGACTTTAAAAAAAAAAACTGCTGCTGCTGTGTTGTGAGAATAATTAACTGTGAATTAAAACAGTTTCGTGTTTGGTAAATAATATTTTCAAAAATGCTGTCAGTACGTAAAACAACTGCAAAGTGTGTTTTGATCCACAACAGCTTCTAAAAGCAACCTCTAGGTTGCTTCTAAAATCTGCTGTCAGTGACCTATAACTTTCAATTAAAGCTACTTTTTATTTATTTATTTACCAAACACAATAAAATTTAAAATTTTGAACAAAAGCTGATTTTTTTTTAAAGCAAAGTAATCCCAAACGGGGCCTCAGTCATGGTCGTAACCGAGGGGAATTAAACACCATTGAAAACCCAGATCCATGTTGATACCAAATCCAGATTATGAAGTTGTTTTGGAGGAGGTCGGAGAATGTCAATCTGGGCATCCTAGCTCAGGGGAAAACCAGTTTCACGAATAGTTCTATTTAAATCTGAAGGAAACATTTGCGTATGTTTCTGGGTTATTTATGTTTATGGGGATGATTGGAATTAAAGTAGCTGTGATACCCATTTGTCAGTATGGATTGAATTTGAAACAATGCTGTCATCTATAAAAGCAATAATCGTTCTGCTGCAGCTTTGATAAATGATACTGATTATTGGTTTATGTTGGTATGGTGGAAATCTGGTAGATTTTGAGTATGACATTGGTAATGTTGTTTGACTTACAGGATTGATGACTTTACATCTCAAAGTTAGCAGTAGGTATCAAAATCAGTTTGCAGTGTGAAATTCTTGTATTGAAGACCATCAAAAGCCTAGATCTAGGAGAACGATCGACGGAGTAACTCGATCAGATCTCCACTTCAGATTACACGGTGCGGTAGCCAGAGGTGGAAGGGCAAAGATCTCAGGACTCATATACAGATTTGGAGGATTCTCCATATCCGACCTAGGTTCTAATTAGTTGCTGATTTTGAATCTCAAACGCATCGTGCTTGCTGGCAAAAATGAATCACTGCATTTGCACAATTTTTGGTCTTCGTCTTGAAGACTAACAACACTTGTAATTCACGTGCTGTTACATGCGCTGTTAAAAGACTAAGGTGAGTGCCCACCTGGGTGGGCAGAAGAAGCTCTAATAAAACAACAACCATCATGTGGTTGTTATAATAGATTGAAATAAAGGATTATATGACTTATCTCTTGGATTTGTAGGTTTCCGAATGACGACACATCATTTGAAAAGAGTTTAAGGTTGAGGCGTGTAAACACTGCCTTTAAAAGTATATTTCGCCTCAAAGAGACAATTTTTTTATTGTAGCAGGTTTGTAACGCCCACTCTATAGGGTACAACAACCGTTAATCTTTATAAAAGTACAACTGTTAATTTTTATAAGCGTACTCATAAACTTGGACTACTAGGTTTAGGGTTTGAGAATTTCTTCTTGTCCGACGACGCTCAGGGTAGGTGTTGGTTCTCCTCGCCGCTCATGGGGCTGTTGTCGGACGGGTATTTGAATGCTATGTGCTCGGGGAGTTCTGGAGAGAGTTTTTGACTCTTGGTTTTGGCTGGATGGCTCGGCGACAAGTTCTAGGTGTGACCTCTAGGTGTTTGGTGCTATGTGTAGAGACGGTGCACATCGGCGGTGGATTTTTCTGAACAAGCAACTGCATGGGGAGGAAGATATGGCTGGTGGTGCATGGTGTCTACTTTTCTCCAGGTCTGGTACGCTTCGTGGGATGTTGGGTTCGGTGCCGGAGAGATTTGTTACAATGTGGAGACGATGCGGCAGGGTGTGACGGACTGGAGGCATGGATCGGGGCTCCGAGATCTAGCAGAGCTGCCAAGAATACTGTTCAGGGTGAAGACGGTGGCTGGGCTTGTCTCAGCCATTCCAGCTGGCCATGCATTAGGCCTTTCTTCTGGGGCTGCCCTTTTGGCTTCAGGCTTAACTTGCTTTGAGTTTTGGGCCTGTATTTAGTTTATTTTTTGCTATTAATTTATTACTTTTTAGGATCCTACGCTCGTTAGTTCTTAGTGAGCGCAGATAAGTATTAGTTACTTTACCTACTT
>BDJD01004643.1:22269-44077 GCA_002564525.1 Rosa multiflora | reverse complement strand
ATAATCCATATGTTCGCTGTAATGAAGTTGTTCAAACCATATATTACAATTGGAATTATAATAGAGAAAACCATCAGAGAATGAATAATTAAAATATGAGTGATGTACCACTTACTCAATATAAGGTTGGACTTCATCTGTATTCACCAATACAGTGAGATGAGCTTGGTTAAATAACACATCAGTTACTGATTCTATAAAGGCTGCTGAAGTAGGCTCTGATATGCCATTATTCTCCGTTGAAGGGATTCCAACTGTATTGAGGTTGGACGAATGTTTTGAGCAGTACTCTAAAGCTTCTTCAGCAACATAGCACTCTGCCATATAACCTTCTGGTCTATTGCGATTCCGCACATAGTCCTTTAGCACTTTCATAAACCTTTCGAATGGATACATCCATCGAAAGCAAACTGGTCCGCAGAGTCGAACTTCTCTGACAAGATGTACAACAAGATGTACCATAATATCAAAGAAACTTGGTGGAAAGTACATCTCAAGTTGACATAATGTAAGCACCACATCCTCTTGTAACTTATCCAATGTAGAAACATCCACCACCTTATCACATATGGCATTAAAGAAGAAACACAATCTGGTTATTGCATACCTCACTTGTTTAGGCAAAACTGAACGTATAGCAATAGGAAGCAATTCTTGCATCAAGGTATGACAATCGTGTGATTTCAGGCCAAGAAGTCGCAAATCTTGTAAGGAAACCAGATTTTTTATGTTTGAACAATAACCTTCAGGAACCTTCATGCCAAAGAAACTAAGGCATATAACTCTCTTCTCATCCTTTGTTAAATTCCACCAAGCTAGAGGCAGTTTCTTTTCCCCGTCCTTGGGTTTTAAATTAAGCTTTATACCCATGTCAACGAGATCTAAACGGGCTGCCACTCCATCTTTCGTCTTCCCAGGTATGTTTAGTAATGTACCAAGTATACTATCACAAATGTTCTTCTCAATGTGCATAACATCAAGACAGTGTCTCACATAAAGTTTGTCCCAATACTCAAGCTCAAAGAAAATTGATTTCTTCTACCAGCAGCGTTTAACACTATCATTTACATGTTCATGATCAGCAGTTTTCTTCCCCCAATTAGGTCTAAATCCTTCAACCTTTCGCAATACCTGCTGTCCAGTCAAAGGCACAGGAGCTGATCTCAATTCCACTTTTCCATTTGTTGTAAGCTGTTTCCGATATGGATGATGACGAGACAAGAATCTTCGATGATTAATATAACAAATTTTCTGACTATGCACCAATCTATGGCCATCTGTTTCTTCACCACAAATGGGACATGCATTATAACCTTTTACAATGCATCCAGACAAATTACCGTAAGTCGGAAAGTCATTGATCGTCCATAACAAAACAGCCCTGAGTTTGAAGTACTCCGCTCTATATGCATCATACACTTCTTCTATTCCAACCCAAAGAGATTTCAGATCATCAATAAGAGGTGTTAAGTACACATCTATATTATTTCCAGGTTGTTTAGGACCTGAAATAAACAAGGTTAACATCATGAACTTTCTTTTCATACATAACCAAGGTTGAAGATTGTTGGTAACCAATATAACAGGCCAGCAGCTATATCTACTACTTAGTGAACGGTGGGGATTAAAACCATCTGTTGAAAGACCAAGTCTCAAGTTTCTTGCATCTTCACCGAATTCAGGCCACTTATGGTTTACTAGTTTCCACTGTGGAGAATCAGCAGGATGCCTCATGTGGCCATCATTCTCCCTATCACTTGCATGCCAAGTGAAATTCTCAGCTATCTCACTGGTTTCGAACATCCTTTTAAACCTAGGAATGGGTGGAAAATACCTTAACACCTTCGCAGGAACCCCCTCATTCACTCTTTTATCCTTGCCTAACTTCCACCTCGAAGCACCACATGTAGGGCAAGTTGTTGCATCTTTAAAATCATTTCTGAACAAGATACAATCATTGCAGCATGCATGAATTTTCTCATAATCCATGCCCAAAGCGCTCAAAGCCTTCTTTGCTTGATACATAGAAGAAGGTATCCCATGACCTTCAGGTAGAAATTTCCCAACCATAATTAACATTGAAGCGAAACAAGTATCACTCATCCCACATTTTGCTTTCAAGTTATAGCATTCAACAAGAGCAGATAGGTTGGTAAAGTTTTTACAGTCAGGATACAAGGGCTGGTCTGCATTCTCAAAGAAATCAGTAAACTCACTGGGGTGTATTTCAGAATCATCATGCATATTATCATCCATATGCACCGAGTCAGAGTCAATCATAGGTTCATGTTCATCTACACTATTAGCTTCAGGTTCATGTGTATTACCAGGACCACGTTTACGTGTACTATCAGCATGAGAGTCCAAGTTTGAAGCTGACTTTGAAGGTTCTCCATGCCATATCCAATTCTGATAGTTTGGTGTAATACCATAGCTAAACAAATGACCTTTGATAATTCCAATGCCAAAGTCTTTTGTATTTCCACAATCCCAGCAAGGACAAGGAATCCTATTCTCATTTCTAGCATTTTCTACTGCAAACTTTAAGAACGCTTCAACCCCTATTTCATACGCCCGTGATCTTTTATCCTCAAGCATCCATGACTTATCCATCTTAAGATTATTACACAGGAACAAGAGATCCATTTACAAAACAATACTTTATCTTAAGCAAAAATAAACAACTAAATAGATAGACAGAAAAGTGTTACTCCTAACAGCTATAGATTAGCATGTAGAGAAATCACATCATTAGTTTCTTTAATGATTTATGTCAATAAAGCAGAAGAGTCCCATATTTGGACAACATACATATCAGGCATAATTAAACAAACATATCGGGATAATTAAACATATATCAACATACATATCGACAAACATATCAGGCAAACAAACATGTCGAGATAATTAAACACATATCAACAAACATATCAAGCATATTTAAACACAGCTTTCACTACACAAACAGAAGGAAAAAATCAACACAAAGGGTAATTACCTTAAGCAGAATCGAAGTAATCCAAATCCTTTTACCAACCAAGTAGCATCCCCAAATAGCAAACCCAGCAGATTAAGAAATTGTACCTGTCCATGATGAAGTGAACTGATCAATTCCAAGAAAAAAAACAAATAATCTATTTTAATCCATGAAAACATCAAAGAAGAGTTTGCAGGTTGGCTATTAGAATTATTAGAGAGGTATTTGATGCTTGCATTGCTATAGAAGTGTATTGAGAAAATAAAGGATTGGAATTAGAAGGAGCATTGAAAACAATCAAAGTAACACAAAGATCTAGCTAGCTACTGCAGATTTAATATTATGCAGCAGCTGCAAAATAATTAAAAGGGTATGTTGATGGGATGGCTGACATTAACTATAAAAATAAAGACGTTCTTATGACTGACATTTCATCTGATATTTGAAAACAAACTCCATTATACACCCCAAGGCAAAAACAAATAGAAGAACCTTAACTAACCAATTGCTGGAAACTGATCTATACCCAAACTCAACAAATTCAGAGTTGTATAAACACACGAATTCCATCAAACAAGATCAACACGATGATCAAACAAATTTTCCTGAAGGCAATAAGCTGCCACTAAAATTGAGGCTTTCAAAAATGAATCAAATACTCAATGACTAGTCTACTACAAATTCTCTGAAGGATAAAACTTTAAAGAATGAACAGAAAAAATACAGCTTTACAGAAACAACCGACTACAAAAGAAGAAGCACCAAAAGCTTATCTAAGTTTTCAAAAGTAAAATCCCCAAGAAAAATAAATTGTACATGATTAAGGACTACGAGAACTACTAACATGAGATTCATAGCTAGAAACCTTGAAAACAAAATGAAACCAAAACAAAATGAGCAAATCGGATAGATAACAATACCAATGCAGGTAATTTATAGAATTTGTCAATAGCTTATAAATGTTCAAAATCAGCGGGTAGAGAAATAAATCAAGGATATAGAGCTTAAGTAAAAGAATAGCAGTACAAGTGTACAACAACTCAAGTGAAAAGGCATTAACACACAAATGAAAAATTTGGGCGTCCTTGGTACAATAAAAGTCAGAAACAAAATGAAAATAACTCCAGTACCCCATGGAATTAGAAGGAGCATTGAAAACAATCAAAGTAACACAAAGCTCTAGCTAGCTACTGCAGATTTAATATTATGCAGCAGCTGCAAAATAATTAAAAGGGTATGTTGATGGGATGGCTGACATTAACTATAAAAATAAAGACGTTCTTATGGCTAACATTTCATCTGATATTTGAAAACAAACTCCATTATACACCCCAAGGCAAAAACAAATAGAAGAACCTTAACTAACCAATTGCTGGAAACTGATCTATACCCAAACTCAACAAATTCAGACCAGTATAAACACACGAATTCCATCAAACAAGATCAACACGATGATCAAACAAATTTTCCTGAAGGCAATAAGCTGCCACTAAAATTGAGGCTTTCACAAATGAATCAAATACTCAATGACCAGTCTACTACAAATTCTCTGAAGGATAAAACTTTAAAGAATGAACAGAAAAAATACAGTTTTACAGAAACAACCGACTACAAAAGAAGAAGCACCAAAAGCTTATCTAAGTTTTCAAAAGTAAAATCCCCAAGAAAAATAAATTGTACATGATTAAGGACTACGAGAACTACTAACATGAGATTCATAGCTAGAAACCTTGAAAACAAAATGAAACCAAAACAAAATGAGCAAATCGGATAGATAACAATACCAATGCAGGTAATTTATAGAATTTGTCAATAGCTTATAAATGTTCAAAATCAGCGGATAGAGAAATAAATCAAGGATATAGAGCTTAAGTAAAAGAATAGCAGTACAAGTGTACAACAACTCAAGTGAAAAGGCATTAACACACAAATGAAAAATTTGGGCGTCCTTGGTACAATAAAAGTCAGAAACAAAATGAAAATAACTCCAGCACCCCAGAAACAATGACGTGTCCACTGATCTTTACAGCTAAGATAAACTAGTTTTGTAGGGACTTAATTATTTGAGTTACATTGATATTTTGTAAGCATGGTGAGATTATGCATAGATAAAACAAGTCTCACACACTAGGCTCTTCCAGATGTGTAGAATTCAAGTACATAGGTATACGTTATACAATATCCCAAAGTCCCAACACATAAGGTGAGGTCGAAGTTAAATGATCACACCAGTCAACGCCGATATTATAGTAAGCCTCACATTATTATCATGCAAAATATATAAAGGAGCTTTATGGTTGTTTTTTTATTGAGTTTTCAATTGATAATGAAGAATATATAAAACTAAACAAGTTAAGGAGTAAAATCTATCCTAAACTTCGCAATCTGTGGGCACAATTATTTGTCTTATCTGGTTTTGTTTAGTGATAGTTGAGTCATTATAGGTCTAAATCTTAACTATATATATGCATTAGAGTATATATAATATGTTGTATTAAGGACATAAACCTGAGGATGTATCAGAACCACTAAATGTTTAAGAATCTTTAAATTAATTTTTCATTGAAAACTTTCTTCTACTGCCCTCATTAGTCTTCAGGGGTTGAACATAGTTGTAATGACTTGGGAGGAAAGTAAATGTTTATGGTAAAAATTGAATCTAAAAGTACGACTTCTAACCATTCCAGAAACCTAAAAGCAATGATGGGAAGAGACATATACTCGTATGCCCATAATCTAAGCACATTCAATCATAGCTTGAAAACTGGCCTACAGTAGGGTTCACTCAGGAAAAATGAGTAGCTGGAAAGGAATAGGAAAACTACATGCATAAGCTTTGTTTCCTAGAAAAGATAGTCATATCAATGGGTTATTACTTAGCTCACCTTCACAGTTGTAGACGACAAGTGAGAATGAAATTGAAGAAAAGAAGGGTTTTCTTGTTGCTGGTGCCTTTAGCCTTTCATAAAGTCATATTAGACAAAATGAGGAAAACCAATCCTGTGTGCTATGATTAGCCACAAATATTTTGACTAAACAAATCCATTATCACAAAGTCCTTGAAAAATACTCATCATCATTTAAACAGGACTTATTTTCATTTTTGAAGGTGCTCTCAAAAGTGCATAACCATACGTGCATGTTAACTTCTTAGCAAATCCATCTTCCTAAGTCACCATTTGAACAAGTTCTTTTCAATTTTTAGGTAAAAATTAGAAATGTTCTTTAAAACCTCTAAAACATGCACTAGTACAAATATATTGATAGACATCACTTTACAGATATCAGGTTAATGAAAAACCGATGTCAAAAGTTTTTTAACATCGGATTCTTGTATTTTTGATTTCTAATAAAATTATATACATCGGGTCTTATACTGACCGATATTAAAATGAAAAAAAAAACTAATTTCGGAAACCTCAAATAAAAGCGGAGCCGCTGTATCATTTAAATTTTTTGGAAATCTTAATCCCTTTATCTCAGGTAAAAAAAGAATCCCCACATTCCCCACACCCTCTCGCCATAACCCCCCTCAACACACCTCTCTCTCTCTCTCTCTCTCTCTCTCTCTCTCTCTCTCTCTCTCTCTCTCTCTCTCTATTTCTTCAAATCATATGCTTTTTACTATCTTAGAACCTATACTTCTTTTTATTACGGCAATATTTCTTAGATTGATCTGTCTTTCTTAATCACATATTTCAGATTTATTTGTTTTCCTTTGAATTTGGTATTTGAAATATGAAGGTTGAATTATGGTCTCTACTATCAATTGTAGGGAAATGAACGGTGTCTACTGGATGCTCTCTCCGTATTTGTGATGTCTGGTTGATAGAATGTTAGGTTCACCTGGTGGGCTAGCTTTTCAACGTTGATAAAGATTCAAATACACCAGCAACAAGATGAAAATGTGTACACGACAAAAAAGAAATCTTGTTGTGCCTACAATAATATGCAGTGAAGATTAAGAAGTGGCCAGACCCTCTTCTTATGAAATTCACTAAATCTAAACTGAGCAATCAAACTAGCACTCTAAAGAAAGAAAACAGAAATTAGAAGTTAAGTAATAACAAAAGCCATAATCATGCAGGGTCAGTAAAATTAGTCTGGTCTCAAAACCATACTACGTTACTAACAAGAAGCCTACATGAAAAAATCTCAATCTTTTCCATCATAATAAAAGGGAAGTCCTACCAAGCATAAGACAATGCAAAATGCTATAGATATGAGGAATCCGATTCACAAAAACATAGTTTGGAGTTTAGAACAACTACTTTTCATATTTACTGACCCTGAACTGATGATTCAAATTATTCCCAATCCTCTCAGAAAACTAGCTAGTTAACTGGTGCAACAACCATGCTGAAATCAAAATTGAAGTGGTTATAGAGGGACACAAGCTAGCACTTTTGTTTCACGAGAACCACAATTCAATAATACAACCACCCCTTCCCCGCTTTCATCATCACTCAATCCAAACAAAAAATCTCAGAGAACAACTACTTTTCAGATTTACCTACCCTGAACTGATGATTCAAATTATTCCCTATCCTCTCAGAAAACTAGCTAGTTAACTGGTGCAACAACCATGCTGAAATCAAAATTGAAGTGGTTATAGAGGGACATAAGCTAGCACTTTTGTTTCACGACAACCACAATTCAATCATACAACCACCCCCTCCCCGCTTTCATCATCACTCAATCCAAACAAAAAATATCAGCACACAAATTGAAAAGAAAAGAGCATTTTTTAAGCCAAGTACGTATACAGAAACCAGACTAGTTTTTAGGCCTCAAATTCCCCTAAGAGAATTCCTTTGTACAGTCTTGAGATCCTATCCATGGAGCTAGTACAGTGTCTGAAAACAAATTCTCCATAGTTTCAAAATTGAAGTGGTTATAGAGGGACATAAGCTAGCACTTTTGTTTCACGACAACCACAATTCAATCATACAACCACCCCCTCCCCGCTTTCATCATCACTCAATCCAAACAAAAAATATCAGCACACAAATTGAAAAGAAAAGAGCATTTTTTAAGCCAAGTACGTATACAGAAACCAGACTAGTTTTTAGGCCTCAAATTCCCCTAAGAGAATTCCTTTGTACATTCTTGAGATCATATCCATGGAGCCAGTACAATGTCTGAAAACAAATTCTCCGTAGTTATGCTTTTCAAAACCACCCTTGTAATCAAAGTTTCAGAAAAGCTGAATGTTCGAATAACACTCCAAATACGGTATTACTACCTAGTATTACTACACATCATAACTGATATGCTAATCTATAAAGCCAAATAACAAAAGTCAAGCACAAAATGTCGAGCGAGGTTACATTAACTTTGATTTCTAGGAAACCTAGAAATCGGTTGCTCTCAAGAATTCATCTTGTGGTTGCTAATACAAGTCCACCCTCAAATTCTATTTGGACCTCCAAATTTGATATTTGGACCTCCAACTTTTTTCAATTATTAATAGACTTTGTCAAGTTACATGAAAAGACAAATAAGGACAAAGAGAGAAAAATGAAAAAATAAATAAATGTTGTAGAGAAACTGAAATTGAGATAAATTCGCTGTGTATTCTCATTGATAATAGGGGCCATTACAATGAAGCTTCTCATTATCAACATCATTAATAGAAACAGAGAACAAACAAAACATAAAACCAGAAAATCATACCTGAAGCAAAATCCAAATAAGCGATTCCAGAATCCTAAACTAATCCATTGGCATCCTCAAATAGTAAACCCCACAAAGAACATATTGTACCTGCAAAAGAAACTTTGAATTAATTCATAGCAACAAAGAAACTTTAAATATATTCATAGAAACAAATAATGTCAATCAAATAAAGTGGCAGAGAACTAGTAAACCCTAAACCATACTATCTAATAGTTTAGCCAACATTATTCACTCCAAATTGAAAACCAAACTCTAAACATACATACCCAATCCCAGATTAGCCTTCAATTGAAACACAATTACTCGGGAGAACTTTCTGATTCAGACGAGAGGAATTTTTTTTTTCTTAACTGATAGGCAAGAGGAGCATAAAGAGTAGTGTGTTTGATCGTGTATAGAAACAGGGAACGGAAAAAAAGGGAGGGAACTAAACAGATGTGGAGGGAAAATTTCATTATATATATTCGATCAAAACAGGTTTATATTTATAAGTATTACCTCCCAGTTCATCAGAAAGCAATTGACCAAAAAAAAAAAATTTGAGAAAGCAAAAATTCTTACCTCAATTAGGGAGGTCTTGCAGGCCGGTGGCTGACCTTCCATGGCAATTCCTCGCACATTAGATAAGGAATGGTGACATCCAACTGCGAAATCTCGTAGTTCCTTTGATCCATCTGCTCTATAATTTCGTTCCTAGACTTGGCAGTGGCCTCAATTTATCTAACTTCCACAATCATTCGTCCTCTACCCCATAAGCCACCGCCGACAATCCCCCATAAGACAACCCCCATATACTTATTCGACCTCTGGCAATCCCCGGGTAGCCAAATTCTTAAAATTACTAACTTTACCTGAAATCTTAACAATCCCAGACATGAGGATATGCGTGGAATTCCCAATCTCAGCCTTGAACCCATCCTTCTCCAGAACGAAGTCATCCAATTGATTCTTAATCTCATCATTCTACTGCAAAGAATTGTCTTTTGCTCTATTAGCTTCGGCCAATTTCGCCGCGATCCCATCTCGATATATCATTGGCTCTGGAAAGTTGTTCTTGTGTAATTGTTTGCTATATGTATCACGCCTATGCTACGGCTGCTAGCGGCAACTAAAGCATAATAATTATGCTTTTTTTTTTGTCTGAAGCCTTATCTTTTGTTCTTTAGTGAATGAATTCAGGCCTAGCTAATTAAACTTTTCTTTTTAATTTTTTTATCCAAAAGCCCAGCTAAAGCATAATTAAACGCAATAGCTTGGGATCTTTTTTTTTTTTAATTACAGCTTTTGATTTTGTTGGGATCTTGTTTCTCACTTCCTATATTTGATGAATTAGAATAAAATCCTTTAAATAAAAAATTTTTTAATCATAGATCAACACTTTTAATATTTACAAATTGATAACGATTTTGATCATACCGTTGTATATTAAATTTACAAATTTCTAACCAAGGGACCAACACTTTTAATATTTGTAGATCGATAACGGTTTTGATCGGACTGTTGTATAAGTTAAATTTACAAATTTCTAACCAAGGGACCAACACTTTTAATATTTTTAGATCGATAACTGTTTTGACAGTACCGTTGTATAAGTTCAATTCACAAATTTCTACCAAGGGGCCAACACTTTGTTACTATCTATAGATAACGGTTTCGACCACACCGTTGTTCAAGTAAAATGAGAAAATTTTTAACCAAGGGACCAACACTTTTTCAATATCTATAGATAACGGTTTTGACCATACCGTTGTAAAAAAAAACCACAACGTTTTTTATTATACCGTTATCTCGGTAACGTTGTCTATTTTCGATTTTGTACTAGTATACCTCCGATATTACTACAAGTAGTCTCACTGCTACCCTAGAGCATCTTGGCTTAGCTAAATTTTTGACTCAACATTTAGCTAACGGAAGCAACCCAACGGGTACAACCCCGCTTTTTTGTAAACGCTAACATATCAGCTATCAATGAAACGAGGAATTATTCAAACCATTGTCGCCAAGTCCAAACACAAAAATCAATTGGCAATGCCAACAACATCCGCCACGACGTGTACTTGGAACAATTTTAATCCCTTTAATGTTTCAATGAGCCACAAAACAACAGTTAAAACTCTAGTGGTTCGGAAAAATGCAAACATTGCAATCAGCAAACACATCCACACTTAGCAAAATAGCAATTGTATTAGAGGTCGGAACTACCCGCCCAAAAATATTGTTCAAATACAATAAACCGTAGCGGCAGCACTTCAGGTGGGGAAGTCACCTTCATTCCTTAGGGGCTTCAGCGGCAGTCTCGTGGGCGGACTGACGACTCATCTGGTCAGACCCGTGGGCGGTAGGACTCGACGTAAAAACGGTACCATCTTCTCGAGTATGGGCAGCCAAAATGCCAGCATGAGAGACCTCAGACTGAGTAGAGGGAAGAGTCCGCTGAGAGTCTTCCGCCGAACGCATACAACTCTCACCGCTACCCGAGCGGGCACCTTCAGCCTCGGCGGGAACCACATCCCTCGCGGGAGGTGCATCTTGACCAGACGGCCCGGCAGGCTGGGATGCCTTGACCCAATCAATAACACCCTTCTGATTCAGCAGTTCGACATTGGCCATGACACCAGCCTTCGCCGCCTCGGTCATGGCTTTCTTGTATTCCGCCGACCGCTTGAGCTGTTCCACAGTGGCAGACGCAGAACACTTCCCCTCTGCCCCAAGACGGCCAACTTCACCCTCTAGCCTCTTCAACTCAGCAGACTTGGCGGCAGATTCCCGCTGAAGGATCTCAACCTTTTTTGCCTTGGCCCCCACCTGATCCTTCAGCATGGCCATATCTTGCTCTAGCCTGGAGACATGGTCATTCTGCTCCACGTCCCGCGCTATGGCCACAGAGAGCTTGCCGCGAGCATCAGCGGCATCACATTTTTCCTCGGTCAGGCGCCGCTCCTCATTCGCCAAGCTGTCCCTAGTCTCTGCCAGCTCCACCTAGAGACCCTCAATCTCTTCCTTGAGCTGCCGCACCACCAGGGGTTGCTTGGAGGCTGCCAAGAACATCTCATGTAGCCCAACGGACCCAAAGGCTAAGCTATAGGGTGACTGTTCAATGGCGGTTGAGGGCACGATCCCCTCTAGCCCACCGAAACCCAACCGTTGGCAGAGGTCAAAGATGAACTCCCGCTTAACCTCCGTCAGGAATTCAGCATATACGGCAAACGAGTCGAGGTCACCCGCTTGCACCTCCGGCCCAGCAGCCACAGTTGCCTTCAGGGGGACCTGCCTTGCCTTCTTCCGCTGGCGAACTCCAAGGGTATCCTCATCAGCCGCCTCATCCACGTCGACCGGGTCATTTTTCTGCCGCTTCCCTCGCGATATCAACCGTGTCACACCGGCGGCGACAGGGATATCTCCCACCTGTGGCTCCAGTCCCGTAATGGTCACAGGCTCCTCGGAGGGCGCCACCCTCTCCTTCCGCAACCCACTCCTAGTGGCTGGCATCCTCTCCTGCTCCACTGGTGCACCAGAGACATTGCTTCCACCGGTTCCCGCTTGCACCACGGGAGAGCCATCCGGGCCGAGGTGGGAGTGAAGCGGCATCAGTAGCACCACCGGCGGCGATAAGGATATCTCCCACCTGCGGCTTCAGCCCCGCAATGGTCACCTACTCCTTGGAGGGCGCCATCCTCTCCTTCCGCAACCCACTACTAGTGGCTGGCATCCTCTCCTGCTGCACTGGTGCAGCAGAGACATTGCTTCCACCGGGTCCCGCTTGCACCACGGGTTGCCATCCGGGCCGAGATAGGAGTGAAGCGGCATCGGCAGCACCACCGGCGTCTCGGACTGGCTCACCACCAATGTCTCCGGATCCACAACTGCATGTTGGGTCGCCAGCCCAGAGACATACATGCTCTCCAGAAAATTATTGATCTTAGCACGCTCCATGGCTTTCTCGAACGCCTCACGACTAGCTCTGTTGCCCGGTGGAGAATCTCAAAAAAAAAAAAAAACACCGAGTCAACCCAACGGTAACTGGACTAAAACACTCGTTAGCGGAAGCTACTTACCAAGGGATCGTGTCAACTATTAATCGACCAGCAGCTCCCAACCGGTAAGTAGGCGGAAATCTAGCAAGTTACGGTTCTGCCAACAGTCGCGAATCCTGGCCAAGCGACACTCCTCTTCACGCTTCAGATTGTAGCGCAGCCCCGCTACAAAAAAAAAAAATCAAGTGGTCAGTACAACATTTAGGCAAACAAAAATAAGCAACTCTAGCCAGCAGCAGACTGACAACCTCAGATAGGTTGGAATTCTGACTTAATCCTGAAGTCGGCTCCCCATCGTTGGACCCAGCCTGGTATTCCCATCTGATGGTGGCAACACAATAGGTCCCCCGCCAGGGTGACATGGAATCCCTTAAATTCTCGATTAACTTCGGCACCCCCTGGCGGCGGCTCATATTCACTTGCCAGCTGCATCCTTGACACCTCATGTACACCAACTCATAGAAGTGCAGCACCTCCGCCACAGTGGGACCCTCACAACCACTCAGGCGCCATAGCGAGTTGAGTTCCAACAGCAACCGCCACATGTTAGGGCAAATCTGCCCAAAAGCGAGGTCAACTCGCAAACTAGGATTTGGTGGTTAGGCAATTGCGGGAATGTCACGCCTTGGTGGAAGATCACCTCGTGTACGGCGGCGTGCCCAGCAGGTAGGATAGACGCTCGCTCGTCCTTCAGCGTTGGACGTAGCTTCACCACACTCGGCAAGCGGAACACCCGCTTCACCCGGTAGATGGCGACCACCGTCATTGGTCATCTAGCCTCATCGACTGCTGTGCCATCACTGAGAACCCACGCAGACTCAACTTCTTCACCAATTTCCTTCATCCCACCACCGAACTCGCTCGTAGCACTGTTACTGGACAGCCTCTCTTCCCGCCTGTCATGAGCGGCGACATCCTCTCTCACCCTAGAACTCTCGGGGCTACCAGCGCGACCCATGCCAACTTCCCGGGGTATGGTCTGTAGCGGGACGATGTCTAGCGGTTCGGACAGTGAGATTCCTGCAGGGGTAGATGGACGTAACGAGTCAATAAACACCATATCCGCCATGTTGAGCGATACGTCAGACCCGGAATCCACACTGCTCGAAATCTCTATGACGGTAGCCATCGCAATCCCTAAAACCCACAGCTAGTCAGTGCATACAAGATCTAGGCCTTCTCCATATCAGTTGTACCCAAGAACATCAAGAACAATTTCCAAGAAACTACCAAAACAAGAACACAACACATTCGTACAGAGCCCAGATTCGACCACCTAGGAAATCCCTAAAACCCCATCTCTATGAAACACCAAAAATCAACCCCAAAACCCACCTCACACCCTCATATCATGTCAAAAACAACAGAGCACCCCAAATCGAAATCCAAAAAAAAAATCAATCGACGAAACCAAACACAAATTCGATGGAACAGGGATGAGATTCGGGGTACCAACCTTAAAGATGAAGGCAGCAGCCAAATCAAAAGTGAGTCCCTACTTCAGATAACTCTCGTGCTTCGACGATCGATAATTTCACGAAGTACTAACAGTCTGCTTCTCAGAACACAGGGCCAAGCTTGAAGACGACGAGAACAAGCAAAAGTTACAAAGTGTTAAACCTACAGATTTACCTCCATTTTATGTCCATATCAAGTTAATCTCGGCCATCCGCTGAAAAACAACATCGCACCACAACCGTACACATGTCCCACGGGCGCACTTACTCTTCGGATTAACCGAGGCGACCCCGCGGTTACAAATTCAATAATTACTCGCATTAATGACGAGGTGACATGCATGCTGAAGAAATGTTATCGCACACTCTAATCCATTACATGTACGCCATGTGTCGGGCACGATCACACGAAGTGTCTGTCCAAGATTAGCAACAGAAAAAGAAAATCAATCAGCAAAACTTCTCCCTTTCCATCTTACAAGTGGGACAGTCTCCGCAAAGCGTAACTCCGTTAGCGGAACTTCTCCCTTTCCATCTTGGAAGCGGGACAGTCTCCGCTAAGCGCAACTCCGCTAATGGAATTTCATTTCCATCTTGCAAGTGGGACAGTCTCCGCTAAGCGCAACTCCTCTAGTGGAACTTCTCCCTTTCCATCTTGCAAGCGGGACAGTCTCCGCTAAGCACAACTTCGCTAGCGGAACTTGGGAAGACAGTCGCTGCTGACCACAACACCATGCACCAAGCTACCGCCAGGCAGGTCCTAGCGACAATGCCAACCACTTATCATCAGGTGAGGGACTTCCGCCAGAGGTGATTCCCGAGGCAACGCCTCACTTTGGCAACGACCGCAACGCAGCGTTGCAGTCAAAACATGATCCTCCGGGACAGGTAGGGGGATGTGTCAATAGTCTCTGATGGCCCTGATCAGACACGTTGACCCCCGCCACTTGGGTATCACAGATTGGGTTCACTACCCAACACCCTCTACTCAACGCAGCTCCCCTCAACAAACAATACGCCGGCCAGACGGAGGTCTATCTTAGCCGAGGAGTGGGGTACTCCCTAAGGGGCCTAGCCCCACCCGGAAGGGTATAAAGAGTTTGCTCAGTAGGTCCATGGTTGACAATACACTGACGATAATTATGCTTTGCGAGACTGGCAAAAGCAACGCTTTGAACCTCTAGGCAACTCCCCAACCAAGATTACCTTCCTTGACTGGGGACTTGGGAGACTTGTACTTACATAGGCATTCACAAGCATAATTACCTATAATGAGCCACGCTCATGCTACCACTAGCGGTACCAATTCCCGCCGAAGGAGTGGCCCACATAAACACAGCCAAACAGGCTATCGCCTGAGATCTGGCTCACCGCTAGACTGCTGATGACGCGCCGCCACGAGCCACGCCAAGTTGGCATCAGTAGCTTCAGAAGCTGGGGACTGAAGCACTTCAGTCCCACATAGAAAATATGGAGAAGATCAGTTCCCTCCTCACATATAAAAGGTTCTCTCCTCTCTTCTCATTGATTAAGCAATTAATACTTACCTACTGTTACTTTGTCAACATAAATACATTGACTAACTTAGACATCGGAGAAGAGAAGACCGCCCGACTCGGTCTTCCCTCTGACACCCTCTGTATTTTACTTGACAGGTTGTGGGAACTTTGAGTATCATTGATAGCGGACCACCCATCGGACCAGCGTTAGTAAAAGTTTAGTTACCGCTGAACTTTAAACATCAATAGGTACGATCGACAAAACCAACCAATGCTTCCCTATAAATGGACAACGTCCATAATATAATTTGCATCACTTCCTTGCCTATCACTTTTCTGAGACTCTGCCCAATTCACTCCTCCAACTTCTATCATCAACAAGACCGTGACCACCACCCATCCATCAATCCACGAAGCTCCTAGGCGCTAAGTCAAGGACTCTCCACCACCATAGCAGAGATGAGTCCATCACCTTGTTGCCAAGTAGCTAAGGAAAACACTTCAAAGTGTAACTATGACTCTACTTACAATTTTTGTTTCGGTTTTGTGGGTTTGGATTTGTGAGTTATGTAATTGGAAACATGGAATTTTTAGAATATTTTTATTAATATTTTTGAGATTTTCAGTTTATTATTGAGTCAATTTTGAGAATTCTTTTATGATGCATTGTTACAATCTTGTGCCCTTTTACGTGTTTAGGTAATTTTCAAAGTTAGGTTCATAAGTTTGCATGCTAGAATAATGGTGAAAGTTCTTGTGTGTTTGCTTAATTTGCCAAAAGTAATTGTTATTTGTTAAGACGCTGAGTTAAACAAGTAGTAATTAGTTCTAACAAGTGGTAAAAATCATACTTTAATGATTAAACGATTTTGGAAATTACGTGTTAAATTCTATGTGTAATGGTTAATTTGCCCGTGTGAGTTGATTCAAGGATTAGATAATACTACTAGTTAAGATAATTATGCTAAGTGTTTTCGAAAATTAGTAATATTAGGCTTGTTAAGGACTTTTCCGATCCAAGCCTACATTAGAACAAATTAATAAATGGATTGATCCGCTGAGACTTTTCATTTGGGCTCTTATCTAGGCATTTAAGAGAATTTTCTGTTTTTACACCTAGTAATTTCTGAGTGGTATTGGTCTAGGTTAGGGAAAACGATTATTGTATATAGTTTTATTTGTTTTGTTTTTATTTTAAGTAGATTAGGAACCAAATTTCAAAACCCCCCATTTTATTCTTTTATTTGTTAATTGATCTTTTTGTGTAGGTGTACCCTACAATCCCCGGACTGAACGATCCCTGCTTATCCTATACTAACAATTACATTTTGTAGGGTTAAATTGTGAGGCTATTTCAGCCGCATCAGTAGTGTCTCACAGCTTCATCAACATCACACCTCCGCTAGCTCCAGCGCCAACTATGACTTAGTCTGTCAAGCCTTGAAGCCCACAAGTTTCTCTATGCACTCATCATCAAAACGAGGCTGTCAGGCAGAGTGTCAAGCATCATGACTATCCCTTGTCATCATAGCTCCTTTGGATACCCAATAGTTATCCTTAGCATGTCAATTTTGGATACAGGCTTCAGGATTCCAGTCTCCCTGGCGGTCAAATCCTCCGATAAACGCCAAAAGCCTAGCATAAAACTGGCACCTACAAGTACAAAGGGTCTCTGCCAAAACAATGCATCTGCCATCCGCCATCCGCTAAGCAAAGCTCCAGCAAGAGCCATCCGCCAAGGGCAACAACGCACCAACTTGACGGAAGTTAAAGCTTCAACTCCTCCGTTAATACGAGTTGACGACCGTCAACACAACTTGTCGAAAAACTCTCTTCATCTAGCTTGTTGTCACATAAAGCTCTTTAATCTCCTTGACGAAGTCTTCTTGACTCAACTATGCTTCATTCGCAACCTTTCTTGACACCCAGAATCTTACTCTAGACACCCATGAGCCAACGACCTCACTATTGGTCCGTCAAGCAGCTCTCCGGTCAAACAACCGGCGTTACATCAAGCAGCTCTCCTGTCACCCAACCTCCATGTCCTGCACAGCCAAGGCTCTGTCCGTCAAGCACAGTCTGTCAGGAAACGTTCCTCCAAGATGCACCGCCAAGCGGCAACTGTCAAGCTCCACCAAGTGATTCCTCCAAAGGCTTTGACACAACGCCAAACCTATCAATCAATCATCAGCGCCAAGCAACCACTACTAGACGAAACCGCCAAACAAGCTCCGCCATGTGTTGCACCTCCGCTAAGCAAGAGCAGCCTACAACCAACTTCGCTGCTTCAACTCTGCCAAGAGACTCGTCACAGTCAACTAAACTTGACGGGGTTGCCGAACTTGTCGGGGTCACCACCGCCACTGCCACCACCAACTGAACCTAACGGTTTCACCATGGTCAATTGAACTCAACGGGGTTTTCATCGTCATCTACTCATCATCTCCAGCCACTCAAACTTGGGTAATTCACCAATTGGAGCTCACTTTACTCTTTGGTACCTAAGAAATTGATTTGGCCATCAAGCTATGTTCTCCTTCAATTAATCAACCGGCGTTCATCTAGGCACCTCCCTTCAATCATGGCTTCACGCTTCGGGATCTGTGGTGGTCAGAATAGTAAAAAAGCTGAGTCTTTCTTCACTCTATACTTATCCTCTCTTTACTGATATGCACAGCCGCACACCATGTGCTTCCTTGTGAACATAAGCATGAGTCTCAACTTTCAACTTTCAACTTTCAACTTTCAACTTTCAATATGATGACGCCACCTACCAATAATGTTATAGGCTTATTTGCACATACCATGAGACTAAAGTTTCTGAAATTGGCAATCATATATCTTCAAGTATGTTGCTAAGCCAACCCTTGCACATATCCTCATACTTTGGGGCACAGATCACCCTATGAGCTATATACTTAATTGTATTAGCTAGCTATTTGCCACACATTCATGTGGTTGCTGCATTGCTTATCATACAAATTTCAAATTAAGCACAAGGCTTCAATACCACTCCTTTGTCCTCTTCTGGCAATTAGTTTAATGTGTGTATCGAAACTATAGCTCATTATCCATCACTCTACATTTGAACTATGCATGCATGCTTCTCGTTTACGCAACTATAAACGGATTTCAATCATATCAAGTATCCTTCCAACAAGGATAAGACAAACTCTCGTATAGTTTTTAAAGGGCAGTAACACATGCACCTATTCTAAACGTTGGTCTCACATTTTCACATGCTTATAGACCTCATACTTAGGAATCTGCCACATTTGTGTACCAACTCAATTATGCTTTACCAATTATGCATGTGGCAGAGACGTACGTATGAGCTGTACATATATATATATATATATATATATATATATATGTTGTGATCCAATTTGATTAATAGAGCATGCCTACATGTGAACTACCTATAAAAGTCAACTATGCATATTTGGCGTGGTCTAAAATTTTGAACTGGTGCATTATATAGCAATACCCATCTTCAATTAATGACTTTATCCTAATGCCCACATATGAGTATTATGCCTCGATTACCTCAGTCTTGCATGTACTCCCATGGTTCTACATCTCACTAGAATTGCATATCTTGACTACAAAGTGGCAATGTGTGTATCAATATACGTAAAGTGATTACTTGTGCATAATTCTTTATATAGGCCCCGATGCCTAGTGTATACATGGCTTAGTGAAAATGTTTCTTCAACATTTCATTGTCAATTTGTGAAATTCATGTTAGAAGTATACAATCAAACATGTCAGCAATTACTACATTGCTTGAAATTTTATCAAAATACATATGCAAGTTACTAGTGTTGACTTTACACATTCATGTACTAATCACCTATTTTGTTTCAAGGAGACATATTCACCGATCACCTCTCCAATTAGCGAAATCATCATCCTTCTACTAAGGAACTTCGCCAAAGCAATATTTGGAGCGTCATGCTTGGACAACTCCAACATGATTTGGGTACTTATATAAATTCCAATTCCAACACGCTCCAAATCGGCATAAGATAAGTAACTATATCTTCTCTTTTACGCTCTTTCAATTTGAGCTATTACCATGCCATGCTTTCATAACTTTTGTGCATCGTACAACATTTCGTAGATTTGGCAACACTTTCGAGGCCTCACATGCTACATATGTCATGCTTCACATACGTCTCAATGATCCTTAAGCATGTTTACAAAATGCAAAATGTTATTAGCAAACTTTACTACAAGTACATGCTATACACATGTCATGCTTAATTCAATTTAATGTGGCACTCACTTAAACAAACTATGCCACATCTAAAAGCTTGTGACACCTATGACTCAATTAAACATGCTCGGATAAACACTTGCAATGGTTACAACTCACTTGGGTATCGAGCTTGGCCCTGCATGCTCGCATAGCGCATACTCACTCAACTACACCCAACTTGCTCGAATACAACCTAACTCGCTCAAACATGTCCAACATTCTTTAGTTAAGCTCTAGGTTCACAATGCTTCATAGCTTTCATCAAGGGCTATTCCCAAATTTTATATGGACACCCATCACACTTGCAACTATCCAATATGCATGTCACATGGCCATAAGATCCATATATTATTACTTGCTATATATACTTATTTGTCATTGTTCATACAATTATAGACTTTACATATACTCTATATGTAAACATATTGTCTAGCCTCCGGGCACCATACTTTGTCAAACTCTCCCCACGGGAAAGAGACCTAAACGGGTTTAGACTCCACGAGTCTATGGTCCACGACCAACCGCCAAGCAGTAAGGCAACGCCTCATAATGACAATGACCACTACACGGCATTGTAGTCAAGATTTTCTCCTCCGGGAAAGAGTAAAGGGACCAGTTAACGCAGCCCATGACAGCCATTGATCCGGCAGTTAACCCCCGACGCTTGGGTATGAAAGATTAGGTTCAACACCTAACGCCCACTGCTCAAACATAGCTACCCTCATCAAACAATTTTCCGACCATAAGGAGGTCTATAACCAAGAGTTGGGGACTCCTCATGACAAGACCCACCCCGAATTCCACCCTGAAATCCAAAGTGGCCCTGCGGGACCCACCTTTAAAGGAGATTTACCAAAAATTTCGGCATAACCTCCCTTAAAAATGGATAACCCAAAACCCTGCGCAAAACAAAATTCACTTCTAATAGTCCAACCACAACTCCTGGAGCCACCTTGCTCCCAAATTCAACAAATCCCATCACAAGCTAACAACGACAAACATAATAACCAAATGGTACAAGTTACTACAATCACCAAAGTTAGGTCATAGACCTCAAATATAATTCATACAAGTTTGGGTCACATATCCCTTAGTAGTCAGAGCATTCTAGGAATAAAGGTTTGACATAGAGTACAGTAGGCTAAATAAATAACTTACAAAATGTGATGACGGAAGCGGATGCGGTCACTATGGCTCACTTCAGAACGCCGAGCAGCAACACTGAAAACTGGGCATTGGAAACCGAAGGGCCCAGGGAAAAGTATATAAAAAACGTTAGCGTGAGTGGACAAAAATAAATAATTTAAACCAAATGGATTTTATACTTTCCCACCTTTATTTCCTTTAAAAAAAAAAAATTCCCGATGCATGCAAGGATTAACAAAAATAAAACAAGAGGAGTTCCACTCTTGAAAACCGACTAGCCCCGCTAGTCACATACGATTTAAAAGAAAAGTTGGAACTCTGATACTCAAGGAAAAATAAGACCAGCCCCGCTGGTTAAACGAAAATCGAGCTAGCCCTGCTAGCTTAAGTAGTAAAGTGAGTAGGGGAAAGCGATAGCCATACGAGTGAGCCTCCCAGGCTCGGGTGATAGCCTCCCAGGCTAAAGTACTCCCATTACTCCCGTAATATACCCTTACGCCACTAAGTGTAGCGATAGGATACTGGGCTTCAGAATTACTGTCACAGAGACAGTAACCAGCGCCACAAAGGCGGAGGGCTTCGGTGATCCCATCACCTCGCCACAAAGGCGGAAGATCAATGCTAGCAATGATAATAGTCACCCAAGTATGGCAACGGAAAATCCGAAAACCAAGTAAATCCATAAATACATAAGGCTTCCCCATCTCTCGTAAAAGAATTTCCAATGACGTGTCCCACACGCCAAGATAATCTCA
>BDJD01004642.1:100877-119497 GCA_002564525.1 Rosa multiflora | reverse complement strand
TAACTAGAAAGAGAAACAAGTGCAACAAACAAACAAAAATGCCTGTTGCTCTTGTACTTATCATTAGTCAAGATCTGATAAATATTGGATGAACAATTTTGAACTATAGAACTATATATAAATAAAAGAGACATTGTTTCTCAAATTTTGTTATGTCAAATAATTAAATAGATGAATTTTGGTATACCTGTATTTGGTCATGTGATGTTAACAATAAAAGCATCGGGAGGACAATCAACAAAGACATACTTGCCTTCGTTCTGAACTACAAGACCACCCATGTCATTCTGAATTATTAGTATCACAAGTTCGTGATCGGTGTGAAGGGTAAGTCTGGTGGCTTGATGCACAACTCGGATAAAAATTAGTGGCTAGGATTTGCAGGCCACGATCCCAGTTCATGGCCTTGGCTATGTACTCGGCCTCCAACCCCAAACTCTGATATTCCGCTCAACAATTTGATACTACTTCTAATCGTGTTTTGAGACTCTTGCGTGAGATAGTTATCCCTATCCTTTTAGCTGGCCGATAAATCCTGCTATTACTATATCTTCTATTTGACGTACTATCTGTTTTATGGGCATGTGTACTTAGCATTACTCACCATTATCATTTCATGTACGTGGTTTAGAATTTGACATTCGCCCATGCCATCTATATTCCATTCAAAAAGAGTTCTGGTATGATATTGACTATGTCTGTTTAAGCTAGCCTCTTCTAATTGGACATCAACTGGCCGGAGTAGGTCGAGGGTAATAATTCCTTGTTATTCTCGCAAAATTGAGTTTTTCTATTTTGAAGTTTTTCTCAATCTAACTGTCACGCACCTAATTTTACACACATGAAAATTGATATATAATCTCATAATTATATATGCGTGAACGTTTAGCCACCAATACCAAATACCTAGAAACTTTTTTCCTTTTAACCCAAGTACATATTGATGCCCTGAACCCACTATGTCAATATTGACCACTCCATAGAGTCATATATTACAATGCTTATGAATTAAATTGTCAACAACAAGATAAAACGTAAAGACTCCTCAGAGTTTACTACAACGGAAGTCCTTATCAATAGTAAGGTCACAGAAATGGCTCCGTACCGTAAAGCTGCAAAATCACTACCTCAGCTTCAGCCCCGATTATCCTAACCTGCAGGATTAACCCCTACACCGTTTGAATAGTGTACTGGGTTGTCACACAACAAACCTGGTAAGCTTTTGCAAGTCCATATGAGTAATTCAAAACACACACGCACAACTCACGCCAAAAACGAGGAAAACCTTTCAACTCGCGAATAAAGAAAACATACCATGCTTCCCAAAACGATACTCTTTTCCCAAAAGAAAACAACGAAAGCCACACCGTGACAAAATCATATAAATCGTAAACCTAACAATTCAAATATGATAAATCGATCTAACCTAGATAAAGCAACAAATAGGTCCAACCTGGACAAAACAGCAAATCGGTCCAACCTGGACAAAACAGTAATTAGGTCCAACCTGGACAAAGTATCAACAGAAAACAATCATACCTATCGTTAACCTAACAAATAGAATATGATTCTTTAGTCCAGCCTGGACAAAACAACAAATCGGTCCAACCTGGACAAAACAGCAAATCGGTCCAACCTGGACAAAACAATAAATCGGTCCAATCTGGACAAAACAGTGATTAGGTCCAACCTGGACAAAACATCAAAATCATATCAATTGTTAACCTAACAAATCGAATATGAATCTTTGGCCCAACCTGGACAAACACGTACCCAGGATTCGTAAGTAACCTACTTAGATCCATGAGGTACCATGGCAGACAGATTAGAGCTCTAACTGAATCGTAACCTGTCACCCGGCCAAGGTTCAACCTTACGATATAATATTGCTTTGAGGATGCAACCTGCAAACCCAAATCCTTAGGCCAACCTGACCTTCAGATCAAAATATTAAACAAGTCGCACTGGACCCCAAATGTTAAATCAAATCAAAAGGAGAAATCACAACCTGTGACTCTCAAATCATCAAACATTTTTCAAAACAATAGAAATACCATTTCCCACCATTTGTTTTCAGAAAAGTCACATCACAAACAAATAAATGCATCATTCATGCATATTATTTCCATAAATCCACAAATCCACCAAAACATATATATTTCACATAAATATATAATTACGTAGTCATCCGCTCAGGAATGCCTACTAATACCAACTATAGTTTGCAGTTAAATAAATAAATCTCAAAATAATAAAGGTAATTCGTTCATTAATGAACCTTGAACCTTGTGAGATTACTCACCTCAGAATCCCGATGCGTCTTTTATACAGAACCGAACTAACACTATCACCAACAACTCGTCCAATTCACCTTTAGAAGCACCTAATCACCAATGATCTCAAATCAGTAACGATTCACAAATGATTTAAGTCCGAAACCCTAGTTTTGAACTAAAATTCCCAAAGTGACGCCAATCGAGGCGAAACCACATCCGAGACCACCCAATGTCTCCGGAATACTTTTACGATCGATATGTCCAAACCACAAGTCGATCGGACGCTCGGATCCTCACGGATCAAAACATCGAACTGTCCGAAACCTTAAAAATCATAACATATTCATTCGATCTCCAAAAATTATGTATTATATATCAAAACGCTCGTAACGACGAGTAGAAGATATATAATAGCAGAAACTATCCCTTACATGGTCGGAAGGCTGCCAAAATGCCGCCACAGTCGGCGGTGCAACAACCACAACCACCACCGGCCAAAACTCAAAACCACAACAATCAAGCCATCCAGAAATGTTCATAACGAAGAATAGAGCAACTTTCATACCTTGAGCTAAGTCTGGTTCGGCCTAGATCGTCCTTGATCAAGCTTGCAAGATCGGCCAATCGCAGCCGTCTGATCGAGCCCCAGATTCGTTGTGTACCGCAGATTTTCAAACCTTGATCTTTCACTCCACACGCAAAATCGTCCTTCAATGCGGGTATGAGGATGATCAGAAGGTGGAGGAGATTCCAAAACCGAGAAGGATCGGCCGAGACATCACAGGAAAAATGGATTTCCGATCACTGTTCACGTCTTTGATCTCCTTTCGGGTTGCTCCACCGGTGAAACTGACACCAAGGGTCGACGGAGAAGAGCTGGGCGAATCGATCTGGGCCGGGTCCGCCGTAGTGCGTTGCCGGAAAACGGCGATGGGTACGGGTCGGGTCGGCTGGTTTCCGTCGGTTATGAGATGCGCGGAGGAGAGAGAACGAAGAGAAGGGTTTCCGAAAATGGCAAATGGGATTTTTGAAATTATTTTCGGAAATTCCTTACTTATACCAAAATAGAAACTTCTTCCAATGACCATAACTTCCTCATACGAACTCCGATTGATGCGTTCCACATGTCCACGAACTCGTATCGACGCGCTCTACAACTTTCGTGAAGGATGTTTTTAGAGAATCCCAATGTATAAAAAGTCAACCTTTGGCAACCCCCCTAAAACCATATTCTTCAATTAATTATTCGCCCGAAACACTTCCGCTCTATCCACGAGCCACAAAACCGTCCAATAACCATAATTTAGATTCCGGAAAATCCTCAGAAAATAAATACAAATTTCCTGGGCATCACATTCCACCCCTCTTAAAGAAATTTCGTCCCGAAATTTACATGTACCACTCCCACAAGTACGTATAAATTCCCTACATCCAATTCTCATTCCTCAACAACCTGTTCTCACCTAGCTGTACAACACACCTAGCTCAACAATGGATATAGGTACCATACCTAGTACCCTAACACTAGGAATATTTACCGCACCACTTGGTGGTAACCCAATCTTTTCATGGATCTCATCCTTGTACACTAACTAACAAAGCCTCTGTGACTGTAGCACTACATACAGATCACATAAGAGTCTAGAATCCTGTCATCACGACAGTATCTGTATCACATCATCGTTAATGTAAACCTTACATTACAAGAATTGAAAATGAAACCTTCATTTCAACTCAAATCGTGCCTATGCTTCACAACTTAATAAGTGCCTACCCAACTGGAAACACAAAATCAAGCTAAGGTCCGGCACCGCCTGAGCCCCACATATATCATCACCTGTCATTGTAATCACAACCAAAGTGGTATAGATCCCCTACTACCATAACAATGAAGGATGCATCACACCACATGCCACACTCAAAAGTCTAACTATATACAACAAGCCAAACCCAACACAACACGCAGAAAGAAGTACACAATTATCACACATCATTCTAGCAACACAAGCAGAATTAGACAAGGTACCTTCTTCCCTAGCACCCTGCTGACCAACAGCAAACACCCTCGCATTTCCCTGAGGTAGTTGCCTCTGGTGATTCCCTTGTCCCCTGCCTTGTGCTTGGGTGCAATCCCTGGAGTAATGCCCTGCCTAGCCACATCTAAAGCATACAATGTTCTTCGGTTTCATGCAAAACCTAGATGTATGGCCCATCTCATTACAGTTGAAACACCTTACGGGTGCCACCTGCCCTGCAGGTGCAACCCTTACAGGTGCAGCTGCCTCCCTAGCCGGCGCCTGGAAATGAGTCCTCCGCCTTTTCCAGGACCTACCCTGATTATCAGTCCCTCCATTGCTCTCAGCAATTTCCTTTCCCTTCCTTCGGGAGTTCCTCTCAGCTACTCCTGCTCCTGGAAAATCAGGTTCTCCTGCTCAATGGTCATAGCCTTAGTGAAAATGAGCTCTACCGTCTTCAATTCCAGAACGGCGACATTGCGCCGGATCGAAGCATTCAGTCCCCACTAAAACTTCGAAGCTAAGTTCTCAGCATCCATCTGCCTCACAAAGCGATACAACCTTGAGAACTCAGCCTCATACTCCCTCACACTCTTTGTCCCTTGGACTAACGAGACAAATTCCATTTCCAATTGCTCCCTCACAGAAGGCGGAAAGTACTTCTTCCTGAACAGTTCCACAAAACCATCCCAGGTCATGGTGGACACATCCATAACTCTATGTGTGTCACTCCACCATACCCGTGCATCGCCTTGGAGCATAAACGCCGCAATCTTTCTCTTCTTAATGTCATCGCAGACGACCATCTCGAAGTAGGTCTTCATGTTCTCAATCCATTGATCTGCCAACATGTGATTCGTACCTCCCTGGAATGGAACTCTTCCTAACCTCGAAATCTCCTTTGCCAACTTCGACAAACGAGTGGGATCTACAACATCCACAACCTCCACAACAGGTGGAACAGGCAGCTCAACATTCGATGCCTCGATATCATTCTCAAACATCTCCTCAACTGGACGAGGAATCCTGCCCCTACCTCGGGCTCTACCCCTACCTTTGTGCCTACCTCGACCCCTAGCTCAGCCTTCTTGTGAATCCATCACCTAAGAAGCATAACAACCTGTGATTAATACTTGTACAACTTCCAACTACAAGTATAAGTCAACGTTAGGACTAAATCACCCACAACACTACGTCAGAAGATACAATTCTATCCCCTACGTAAACAAGAGTCAAATCTAAAGGTCCTCATTCCTTAAAAGATTATAACTCCTAGAAGCTACCTTAAGCTCCTACACATTGTTCACTGAGCCAACACTACCCTGAAGACTCACATTCCAACGCTCATTGCATACCCAATGACTATAACAATACCGAAGAGCATCAGATGGGGATCCGCTGCAGATGGGCCATCACTCGAAGAGTATTGATTGTCACCAAATATGCACCTTACGCTCTGATACCAAACTGTCACGCCCTTGATTTTACACACATGAAAATCGATATATAATCTCATAATTACATATGCGTGAACGTTCAGCCATCAATACAAAATCCCTAGAAACTTTCTCCCTTTTAACCCAAGTACATATTGATGCCCTGAACCCACTATGTCAATATTGACCCGCTCCATAGAGTCATATATTACAATGCTTATGAATTAAATTGTCAAAAATAAGATAAAACGTAAATACTCCTCAGAGTTTACTACAACGGAAGTCCTTATAAATAGTAAGGTCATAGAAATGGCTCCCTACCGTAAAGCTGCAAAGTCACTACCTCAGCTTCAGCCCCGATTATCCTAACCTGCAGGATTAACCCCTACACCGTTTGAATATTGTACTAGGCTGTCACACAATAAACCCGGTAAGCTTTTGCAAGCCCGTATGAGTAATTCAAAACACACACACGCACAACTCACGCCAAAAACGAGGAAAACCTTTCAACTCGCGAATAAAGAAAACATACCATGCTTCCCAAAACGATACTCTTTTCCCAAAAGAAAACAACGAAAGCCACACCGTGACAAAATCATATAAATCGTTAACCTAACAATTCAAATATGATAAATCGATCAAACCTGGATAAAGCAACAAATAGGTCCAACTTGGACAAAACAGCAAATAGGTCCAACCTGGACAAAACAACAAATCGGTCCAACCTGGACAAAACAGCAAATCGGTCCAACCTGGACAAAACAGTAATTAGGTCCAACCTGGACAAAGTATCAACACAAATGAATCATACCTATCGTTAACCTAACAAATAGAATATGATTATTTAGTCCAACCGGGACAAAACAGCAAATCGGTCCAACCTGGACAAAACAATAAATCGGTCCAACCTGGACAAAACAGTGATTAGGTCCAACCTGGACAAAACATCAAAATCATATCAATTTTTAACCTAACAAATCGAATATGAATCTTTGGTCCAACCTGGACAAATACGTACCCAGGATTCGTAAGTAACCTACTTAGATCCATGAGGTACCATGGCAGACAGACTAGAGCTCTAACTGAATCGTAACCTGTCACCCAGCTAAGGTTTAACCTTACGATATAATATTGCCTTGAGGATGCAACCTGCAACCCCGAATCCTTAGGCCAACCTGACCTTCAGATCAAAATATTAAACAAGTCGCACTGGACCCCAAATGTTAAATCAAATCAAAAAGAGAAATCACAACCTGTGACTCTCACATCCTCAGACCACCGATCGTCGGATCAAAACGTTAAATCAAATCAAAAGGAGAAATCACAACCTGTGACTCTCAAATAATCAAACACTTTTCAAAACAATAGAAATACCATTTCCCACCATTTGTTTTCCGAAAAGTCACATCACAAACAAATAAACGCATCATTCATGCATATTGTTTCCATAAATCCACAAATCCACCAAAACATATATATTTCACATAAATATATAATTACGGAGTCATCCACTCAGGAATGCCTACTAATACCAACTATAGTTTGCAGTTAAATCAATAACTCTCAAAACAATAAAGGTAATTCGTTCATTAATGAACCTTGAACCTTGTGAGATTACTCACCTTAGAATCCTGCTGCGTCTTCTATATAGAACTGACCTAACACTATCACCAACAACTCGTCCAATTCACCTTTAGAAGCACCTAATCACCAATAATCTCAAATGAGTAATGATTCACAAATGATTTAAGTCCGAAACCCTTGTTTTGAACTAAAATTCCCAAAGTGACGCCAATCGAGGCGAAATCACATCCGAGACCACCCAATGTCTCCGGAATACTTCTACGATCAATATGTCCAAACCACAAGTCGATCAGACGCTCGAATCCTCACGGATCAAAACATCGAACGGTCCGAAACTGTAAAAATCATAACATATTTATTCGATCTCCAGAAATTATGTATTATATATCAAAATGCTCGTATCGACGAGTAGAAGATATATAATAGCAGAAACTATAACTTACATGACCAGAAGGCCACCAAAACGCCACCACAGTCGGCGGTGCAACCACCACAACCACCACCGGCCAAAACTCAAAACCACAACAATCAAGCCATCAAGAAATGTTCATCATGAAGAATAGAGTAACATTCATACCTGGAGCTAAGTCTGGTTCGACCTAGATAGTCCTTGATCAAGCTTGCAAGATCGGCCAATCACAGTAGTCTGATCGAGCCTCAGATTCGTTGTGCACCGCAGATTTTCAAACCTTGATCTTTCACTCCACTCCCAAAGTCATCCTTCAAGGCGGGTATGAGGATGATTAGAAGGAGGAGGAGATTCCAAAACCGAGAAGGATCGGCCGAGATGTCGCCGGAAAAATGGATTTCCGATCGGCTCTGTCCGCCGTCACTGTTCACGTCTTTGATCTCCTTTCGGGTTGCTCCACCGGTGAAACTGACACCAAGGGTCGACGGAGATGGGCTGGGCGAATCAATCTGGGCTGGGTCCGCCGTCGTGCGTTGCAGGAAAAAGGCGATGGGTCCGTGTCGAGTCGGTGGGTTTCAGTCGGTTCTGAGATGCGCGGAGGAGAGAGAACGGAGAGAAGGGTTTCCAAAAATGGCAAATAGGATTTTTGAAATTATTTTCTGAAATTCCTTATTTATACCAAAATGGAAACTTCTTCCAATGACCATAACTTCCTCATACGAACTCCGATTGACGCGTTCCAGATGTCTACAAACTCGTATCGATGCGCTCTACAACTTTCGTGAATGAAGTTTTCAGAGAATCCCAACGTATAAAAAGTCAACCATTGGCAACCCCCCCTAAAACCATATTCTTCAATTAATTATTCGCCCGAAACACTTCCGCTCCATCCACGAGCCACAAAACTGTCCAATAACCACAATTTAGATTCCGAAAAATCCTTGGAAAATAAATACGAATTTCCGGGGCATCACACTAACTAACATCAGATTCACTATATGAGTTTTCATCATCATTTTTTGTCCACACACATATTAAAGGATTATTAGAGCTGCTTGATTCTTTTATGGTTAATCTTTTAAGGTGTTGCTCTATTTCTTCCAACATTTGGTTTTCATTTCTTAATGGTAGAATCGAGAGGGTTCAAAAGCCTGGTTTGAATATTGGCCAATCCTTTTCCTTTTCTTAATGTTAATCTGAGAACCAAGACCAGCTTGGATCGGGTTCAAGTATGGCTTCTTTCCAAATGCCCACCAGCACTGACACTAAAGACAGTAAGCCAGCCATGGTTGCTGCGGTCTTAATCCTAATTGTAGGACTCAGAAACCCCAGAGAGTTTCAATTCCCAAACCCTAGCAAACTGGGTGCAGAATACCTCTCATGCTCTATACACCTCCCTTAATCTTTTTACACAACACGTTTCCTAGATCCTTAATTTTGTTGCTTCCTATTGTTTGTCTAATAAGGCCTGCATCGGGTCTTTCTAAATGTACCCCGCAGAAATCTAAGTACACCTAGTAAGTTTTTTACACCCTACAAAATTATAAAATTTTTAATTACACCCAACAAGTTTTTCGATAATACCCTTATTATAGATTAAATCCAGCAAAACCTTATCAAAACGAAGAATAACAAACACCAATCAAACTCCTTCATACTTCTATTAGATGAAAAAACCAAACCTATATCAACCTTCTTAATGATCTGGTAACACAGATTTAATTTAATTATTGGGATTGATCAATGCTTTCTTTCTCGATCAAGTTAGAATACAGAGAATAGAGATAGGCGATGATGGAGAATAGTGCTTGAATGGTAATCCCATTCTCATTCACTTGGCTATCGTCAATCGATCCAACACTCAATTTGCTCGGATTACTTCACTTCCCCAACTCTCTGGTCTCGATCTCTTTCCTTTCTGTACCCCAAGTCTCAATTCAGAGGTTGATACTTTTTGGTTGATTGAGGAGGAGTGAGTGCGTGATATAATTTTATATTGGTGTACGCTCATTACTTCATTCGAGTTTAGATGACGAGAAATATAGCTTGATAAAATACTGATGGTGCTTACTCGTTGTTGGGATTGAAAACTAATTTGGGTAGGTTTTGTCAGTCAATGAATTTCTTATTGTTGGGTATATCGTTTTCAAGGATGGGGATATTTTGGAGAAATCAATTAGATTAGATTAGAAGTATTTAAAAATAAATATATTGCTGGGTTTACTTAGATTTTTGCTAGGTACATTTAGAAAGACCCCCTGTATTTTATGGGAAAGCTGTTATCAAATTTCACATTTAGAAAGACCCCCTGTATTTTATGGGGAAGCTGTTATCAAATTTCTCCTTTAGGAATCTTTTATTTCTTCTATTGGTGCTCTCTTAGCGTCAACTATATTTTTATGAGTCAAAGTCCAGGTTTTTGTTCTTCTATTTGTAACATTGATTAGCGTAGGCTGATTTTCATTTTGATAGAGTTTAAACCAGTCAAAGAAGAACATTTTGACTTTGTTTTATCATGAAAACTTATAATATTTTTCTTGGATTTTTTGCCATAACCATCATCAGCAAAAAGAACATGAGTTGGAGGACTTACACCCATCTGTGTAGCAATGCATTTAATTTTCTGCTGTTCCAGTAACATAGAGATTCCTCTGCTTAATATATAACGTTTCCGCCAAGAAAAATAGCTAAGGTGAAAGCGGGTCACCTTGACGCACACCATTTTGTGTATGATACACATCAACTTACTACAGCATGCATATGTGTTCAAGAATAAAAATTCACAATTTTGAAAAAAATTCCTTTCAAGATATTATATATATTATGTACAGGGCATGATGTTTATCCACAGAAGTACAAAACTTCTAAAGAAAAAAAAGAAAAGAAAAAAGATTGATGCGTTAGTTAAAAAAAATAATAACCCAAGCTAGGCCTGTCAACGGGCCGGGTCGGGCTTTATTGTAAATAGAAGGATCCAAGCCCGTCCATATAAAGCAGGCCTTGTGGGCTTTATTTATAATAAATATTTGAAGACACTAATTTTTTTATACATCTATATATATATATTTATATATCATACATTCCCAAGAGCAACCTCTATCAATTCAAATCAAATGGGAAAACCGATCGTTGGATGTGATTAATTATTACAATAAATTATGCGTGTGGTTAAAAATTTAGTCAATTTCACCGTAGTTTCAAACCTAATCGGATTGGTCAATTGTTATTGGTGATAATGGTTTTAGGGATTCTGAATCGGTAGTAAATATTCTTCCAGAGGAAGTTGATGACCTTGGCGACTATGATCGTGGCTAGAGCCTCGGCCTCGACCCATTTAGTGTTGTAATCAACGGCGACAATGACAAATTTTAGCTGTCCTGGTGCTGTCGGGAATTTTCCAATGAAGTCAAGTCCCCATTGGCAGTATGCGCAAGGGGCGATGCTAATTGAGAGTGGTACTAAGGGTGCGAGAGGGGAGTTGGCAAACTGGTGGCATTTGAGGCAGGCGCCAGCGATACGCTTTGCATCTTGCTCGATTGTGGGCTAGTAGTACCCTGGGTGCAGTGCCTTAAATGCGAGGTTTCTTGCCCCTGAGTGGTTGCCGCAGACCCCGTTGTGTAGCGATAACAGGACCCGTTGCCCCTCCTCGAGGGAGATGCACTTCAGCAGGGGGAATGACCTTCTTTTCCTGTACAACTTGCCTTCTCGGATCGTGTATAGTGTTGCCCTTCTGCGGAGTCTAATGGTGATGGTCCTATCCATTGGTTCATTGCCTTTGGAGAGGTAATCAATGAATGGGTCCATCCACGAAGGTGGGCGCTCGGTCTCTGTAAGGAATATTTCGGAGAACAGCTTGTCGATACTCGGCTTTTCCAAGATTTCCATCTTGAGGCTTTTGATATCGGTGTTTGGCTGGGATGTCGCCAATTGGGCGACATCATCTGCCTTGGTATTCTGTGCTCGGGGAACCAGAGCGATGGTGTGGCTGATGAGGCATCGCTGAAGTAGTGTCTTGGTGAGTGATTGGTAATGAGATAGATGTGGTTCCTTTGCCTGAAAGTCGCCGTTGACCTAGTTTACGACAAGTTGGGAATCGATAAAGATTCCTAGGTTCATGAGTCCCAATTCTTTTTCCAACTGGATGCCAACTATGAGCGCCTCATACTCGGCTATGTTGTTTGATGCTTTGAACTTGAATTGTAGCGCATACTAATATGTGTGTCCCTATGGGTCTGTTAAGACCACTCCAGCTCCACTGAGCTTACTGTTGGAGGATCCATCGACGTGAAGATTCCATGTCGGGGTGGTGTTGGGTTCCGACACAGTTTTGTTAGAGGGTTCGCTGTCCTCGAGAGGTATAAATTCTGTAATGAAGTCTGCGGCGGCCTGCCCCTTGATAGTTGTGCGCGGTGTGTAATGAATGTCGAACTCGCCGAGTTTGATAGACCATTTAACCAACCTACCCGAGGATTCTGGTTTCTGGAGGACCTGCTTCAAAGGCTGGGTGGTCAAGACCTGTATGGTGTGCGCTTGGAAGTATTTTCGTAATCGCCGGGCGTCTGTGAGGAGTGCATATTGGAATACCTGGACTCGACGTCGTTGAACCCCTTGCCTGTGTAATAGACTGGCAGTTCATCGCTGTTCTCGAGTCTGACCAGGGCAGCGCTGATTGCCGTAACGGATACTGCAAGATAGATGTACAAGACTTCTCTTGGAATGAGTTTGGAGAGAGTGGACACTGAAGCTAGGTAGTCGAATGCCTTGAAAGGCTTTGTCATGCTCGGGTCCCTAATTGATTTTCTCAGTGTAGTGAGTTGTAAGGAGCTTAAAAAAAGGAGCGCATTTGTCAGTTAAGCGCGATATGAACTGGGCGAGAGCGACAACCTTCCCAGTGAGGGATTGCACCTCATTTCTTGTCTTTGGTAGTGCCATGTTGAGGATGGCCTATACCTTCTCTGGGTTTGCCTCAATACCTCTTTTGCTGACTACAAAGCCCAGGAATTTTCCACAAAGTACGCCAAACACACATTTGTCTAGGTTAAGTCGCATGCCATACTTGAGTAAGATGTCAAAGACGATGCCCAGGTTCTTGAGCCCAGGTTCTTAATGTGGTCTTCAACTGTGACGCTCTTGACGAGCATGTCGTCTACATAGACCTCCATTATCTTCCCGATATGATCTACGAACATGGCTTTGACTAGTCTTTGGTAGGTGGCCCCGGCGTTCTTTAGACCAAATGGCATTACCTTATAATAATACAAACCATTGTTGGTGGTAAAAGATGTGTGCTCTTGATCGGAAGGTTCCATGGTGATCTGGTTGTAGCCCGAGAAGGCTTCCATGAAGCTAAGGAGCTTGTGGCTGGCGGTGAAGTCAACTAGCTGATTGATTCTTGGTAGGGGAAAGTTTTCCTTTGGGCAAGCCCTGTTCAAGTTGGTGTAATTGACACACATGCGCTACATGCTGTTGGGTTTCTTGACCATCACGACATTAGATAGCCATGTCGGGTAGGATACCTCCCTGACAAACCCGATCTCAGGGAGTTTCTTGACCTCGGCCTAGATGGCTTTATATTTCTGTTCCGTAAAGGCCATTCTTTTTTACCTAACCGGTGGAACGTCTGGTGAGATGGTGATCTTGTGGGTCAGCAGTTCCGGCGATATCCCTGGCATATCTGCGTATGACCATGAAAACACCTCATGTCTGGTCTTGAGGAAGGCGATTAAGTCTACTTGGAACTGTGGGTCTGTCTTGGAGCTGATCTTGACCTTTCTTTCTGGTTATGTTTCAGATATGGAAACCGATATCAGATCTTCCAGGGCATCTGGTCTCAGATGTTTGAGTTTGCGCTTATCTTCCTTCTTTTTACCACGTGTATCGCAGGCGTCTGGAGTCTTGGGGTCTTCCCTTGGGTTGTCTGGCTTGTCACACGGGGAGGGCAAGTCTAACGTAAGGAGTACCTCTCGCCTGCCATGTCCCTGCACGACAGTCAGGGAGTTACACTGTCTTGCCAGTTCATGATCACCTCGAATGGTGAGGATGCCACCCGGGGTAGGGATTTTCATCATTGACATGTGCTCTGCGATAAAACATTGGTATCCCCAGATGGCGTCTTGCCCTAAGATGACATTGTAGGAAGAAGGGCAGTCAACGATGATAAAATGCGTTGTCATGGTGGCGATAGTGTTGCCTCCACCGAGGGTGATCCGAAAATTGTCGGATCCTAGAGGCTGTGTGATTTCTCCTGCAAAGCTGATCAGGGGCTCGCGGTCTTAGGTGAGTTTCTTCTTGTCTCGGTTGAGGCCTTCGTAGCAGCTGCCAAACATGACACTGACTGCTGCACCACTGTCGACCAGGACCCGATGGCATCGGTAGTGGTCGATGACCATGGTGATTAGGAAGAGGTTGTTATGGTGCTTCTTTATGGTGTCTTCGCTGCGACTAAAGGCAATCAAGTCTCATTCTACCTGTGGGGTGTGGCAGCCATGGTTGAGTCTCAATATCTCCTGGCCCCGAGGGCACTGGCGCTTCTGTGCATGATGAGTCTCGGCTGCTCTTGGAGCGCTTCCATGTATCGTTAGGATCTGTCCATAGATTTTGATGGCGTTAGCTCCAGTTGCGGGAGTACGATACTGCAAGAGTTGGCCGCTTTGAATGAGGTGCCCAATGGTGTTTTTCAGTGCCCAACAAATATTCGTAGCGTGGCTGGATTCCTCATGGTATGAACAATATTTGCCATTGTCGCTCGGTTTGGCCTGGCCAGGCTTGTGTCGTGGTAGGCGTGCGATGATGTCTTTGTGGTTATTCTAAATTTCTTCATACAAAGTGGTGAGGGTGGTGTAAACCTCGTATCGGGGTGCCTCGATCGAACTGAAAACCCTAAAATTCATAACTTAATCATGCGATCTGTAAAAATTACAAACTATATATCGAAATGCTCGTATCGACTAGTAGATCGCAATGAGGAGCAGAAACTGCCCCTGACATGGCCGGAATGTCGCCAGCAGTGGCGGCACACCGCCGCAGAATCAACTTCAAAATTGGGCCACAATTCCTAAACCAAAAATCTTCCTCACAACATGTACAACAACTTTCATAACTGCAACAAAGTCATATTTCATGTCTAGAGACCGAAATTTACCTCAAAAAGAAAGAGGGCGAAATTGCCCAAAATCTCTCAAAATCGCTCAAATCCGAAATTCGTCTTCCTCGAGTTGAATAGAGATGTGAAACTTGGTGAGTTTGTAAAGCATGGCAAGACAAACAGAGCGCAGTTGATCTCCCCTCCTAATTTGGCTGGAGTTGGCCGGAATCGTGAGTTCCAAGTGGTGAAATGTTATAGAGCTGCCACCACTTCTCGGCGTTGCTGCGCTGTGCACGGCCTAACCCATATAGTGAAACTTCATATAGTTGTAGATGAGAGTGAGGCGATGAGAATGGAACGAACAGCTCGTCAATAGAGACCGAAATTTACCTCAAAAAGAAAGAGGGCGAAATTGCCCAAAATCTCTCAAAATCGCTCAAATCCGAAATTCGTCTTCCTCGAGTTGAATAGAGATGTGAAACTTGGTGAGTTTGTAAAGCATGGCAAGACAAACAGAGCGCAGTTGATCTCCCCTCCTAATTTGGCTGGAGTTGGCCGGAATCGTGAGTTCCAAGTGGTGAAATGTTATAGAGCTGCCACCACTTCTCGGCGTTGCTGCGCTGTGCACGGCCTAACCCATATAGTGAAACTTCATATAGTTGTAGATGAGAGTGAGGCGATGAGAATGGAACGAACAGCTCATCAATTGGTGGCCGGAGTTGAGAGATATAGCCGCCGAAAGTTGGGCGTCCAAAACTAGAAAGCGAGCTGGAAGAGAGAGAAAAGTTTCCAGATTTAGAAACTTGAATTTTCTGATATTTTTTTTCTCGGATTTTTCATATATATCCCAAAATGGAAAATTTTTCCGATGGCCATAACTTCTTCATACAAATTATGATTCTCGTATTCCGCATGTCAATGAACTCGTATCGATGCGTTCTACAACTTTCGTGAAGGAACTTTTTGCAGAATCCAAACGTATAAAAATTCAACCCTTGAATCGAAGTTTTCTGAGCGAATAATTGTTCGAAATAATTTCCACTCCACCCTCGAACCATGAAATTGTATCCACGAACACTTTAATAATTTCCAAAGCATTTAGGAATTAATAACGAATTTCTGGGGTCTTACATCCCAAGTGCCACTTCATGGGCCGAGTCTAATACCCACCATGATGGTGCTCACAATGGGTGACACCTTAGGTAACAGAGGCCCTGGGTCTGCCCAGTAGAGCTCACCAGAGTATACACCAGAACCTGTTATAACCGCGAGGAGATGAACTGCATCTCACATCGAAGAAATGGGAAACACCTTTCTCATCCTGAATATATAAGTCAGACTCAACCACCTTCAACAAGGTAATAACTTCTCCTTCTATTGTTACCCTACCAAATTAGCAATAGAACCTAACTTCAGCATCGGAGAGGCATAAATCGTCCGGTACGTTTTATACCTCTAACATTGTGTGTTCTATTTCAACAGGTGCCGGAGTCATATTGATAACCGTCAGGGCTGTCAATGGGTCGTGTGGGATAGGGTTTGTGTTGCGTCAAGGTATTTGTTGTGTCGCAAGAGACAAACCCAAACCTAACCCATTTAATAATCGTGTCAAAAATTTAAACTCAAACCCAACCTATTTATTAAACGGGTTACCTGTTTCCAACCCGCTTAACCATTTAATAAATAAGTCGTGTCGTGTTAAATAAAATGACCCATTTAAAGGTTAACAATGCGACCCATTTAACTAAAAAAATGTATAAAGTGATTAAATTCACTAAATACTCTACAAGACAAAGAATATAAATAATTTTATATAATTCATAAATAATTATATCCAATAATTATACAGAAAAATATTTCAAATAGTCTAATCCTATGATCAAATACTCCCAACGTCCAAAATTTCAAGAAGAAGTATAGCATAATCGGGTTATACGGGTTCACTTTGTGTTGGTGGGTTGACTTATGGCCGACCCATTTATTAAATGGGTCATGGTAGGTTGACCCATGGCCGACCCGCTTTTTAATCATGCGGGTTCAACCCGCTTTATTTCATGCGGGTTTCAAGTCGTGTTATCGGGTTGTGTAGGAATTGACAGCCCTAATACCCGCCAGTTGGTATAGCATTCTGCTTGACGTACCTGGAGAAGTCAACAGAAACAACGGGTGAAGTATCATTTAATTTAATTTAATTTTTATTTTATCGATTACCAGTTTTAAATAGATTACTATGATTTCCATTATTTAGTTTAAATTGTAATGGAGCAATTGAGATTTAAAGACTATGACCCATCTGTATTATAGTTAGAGTTTGTCGTGAACGTGCTGACTACGTAGACTCTTAGAAGTTGAGGTTGATTGTTATTGCTTGAAGCATTAAACTTGGTTTCATAAGTGTTTGATAGTCGATTTTTAGGAGTGATTCTGCCGAATTTTTGGTAGAGCTTCTTCTAAGGTAGGCCCCTCAGTGCCATTTTAGATTATAAGAGTGAAATCCGGGGTAGGTCCTACAATTCATTATATACCCAATTTTTATAAAAAAATATTAGGTGAAACCCATGCATTATGTTTTCCTCAAAATAAAAATAATTGCCACTAGAGGAAAATTGTTAACCTATGCTAATTTATATCTTGGCAAAAAAGTAACATTATGTAATTCCATGATAAAAGCTTTTTGCATTAATATATTAACTTGTATTTTTTTGTAATCCTTAGCTTCAATATTGTTACTAATATATATATATTGAATAAAAGGCTGGTGCGGCTGCCTTCAAGCCTTCATTAATGAAATGGTCGAATACAAACGGTCGAATACAAGGGGGGGACATTGAGCATAAATCCCTGATTACAATAAGCGTCTAGAGTAATTTCTGAAATAATATTAGAAATCTCTACAGGAGACTTGTATTCTAACAAGCACCAACTAGCAAAGAGTGCACAAATAGCTACTCCATTTGCTTTAACATAGCAGTGACACAGCAGAAAGATAACTTGATATGTAACCCGATTACAACATAGCATAATTACCAGCTTTAGCACAGCTTTCCTCCTATGTTGCCCCTGGAGACTAGATCCAACGACACTTAGTCTCACCCTGCCACTAGGCGGTAATGACCACTTGACAAAGCAAGAAAATCTTCTCCTACCCAGAGTAGACAAGGCACTTTGAGTGCATACACAGGCACAAAGCCTGACAAGCTCTACACAAAAAGTGTAGGTACTTATTACTAGCAATAAGCGAAAATAATCTAAGAAAACAAAATAATTAACTATAAATAGAATAAAATCTGAGATAGGGCCCACAATGTGAACCCAACCCATAACTCTAGCCCAAATCGGGCCCAGAGCCAAAGCCCAGGCCTAAATATCACCGTTCCCAAGCCGACAATTGAGCCTGCAGGAGACACCACGCCATCATCTCGCCTATACCACCCGTATCTTCCGACCACCGGCAGCATCACCACCGCCCCCAACTTGACGCAGAGCGATAACGATAGAGGCGCTGCTCCTCCCCAGATCGATAACAATCAACCAAAGGAAGATCGGATCTGGCTGATCCGATCCGGGCACCAACGATCCCAGCGTTGCCGCCATGAAGAGATCACCACTGCATATTTTTCTTTTGGGCTCACATAAACGTAATTAAGTTATTTGATTCTTATTGTCAATAGTATTTTTTTTTTTTTGTGATTAAGGTTGAGGAGAACAATGCTCATAGTTTTTTTTTTTTTCCGCTTTTCTCTGCTGCGCACTCAATCTATTCGGTGAAATGTCATTAAGATTTAGTTCATACAATGGCTTGTATTAGTTGCATAC
>BDJD01004642.1:81039-99289 GCA_002564525.1 Rosa multiflora | reverse complement strand
ATTCCGGGGATTGAGGGTACACCTGTCATTGTAAGACAAATAAAGAATTAAAATAAAACAAAGTATATTATTTATAAAAATAAAATAAAGTATATACAAATTTACGAAATAAGGGGGGTTTTTAAGATTTGGTTTCCGAAAATTAAAAGAATTAAAACAAATAAAACTATACAAACACAAGTACAAGAATGAAAAATAAGAAACAAAGATCAAAACCAATTCCATAATCAAATTCGATTCAACCCTCCAATTGTTCTTCCAAGTCATGAGAAAGAAGTTGATCATGTAAAACATTTGAAGCAAATGATTTTCCATTTTTTACTTTCCTTGCTAATTAATCTAAGTGAAAACACCTAGATCAATCCTATCAAACATGCAATCAAAGTCTAGAAAGCTAGCTAATCATAACATGTTCAACGCAATACACATAGAGAAAGGCTATCAACTTAAGTGAACAACATAGTATGAAAAAGTTCATCTAATTGCAATCCTTTTCAATTAAACTCGATTCTTGTCCAAAACCTTTACTACTTTTGATTCAAGTTTACAAAACTATTAGGTGAATCACAAACTTAAATCAAGCATCAATTACATGCATATATCCTAAGTTGGCCACCAAAGAACATAAACATATAAAAGTTTTCTGTAAAGCAAATTTAATTGACCAATCTCACAAAAGCAACTTAGAATCACAATTATAGGAATCGAAAATTCCTTCAATCATAAGAAATTCAGAATTAAACTTTGTTCAAATATTATTGTCAACTAGAAACAATTCCAACGAAATCAAACAAGGTTACAAAGAAAGAGGTTGAATTACACCATGAGATGGAGATGAGGATGGAGGGCTGACGTTTGGATGCTTGAATCTTGGAAGCAAGTCTTCAAGGTGGAGGATGGATGATGATACTCACGGCTCCTTCTTCTTCTTCTTCTTCCTTGCTTGAAACCGTGGATTGCACTAGAAGGTGGAGAGAGAGCTTGACATTATGGAGAGAATTTTCTGAATTATGGGGTGTGTGGAGTGTGGAACTCTTAACGTCAAGAATAGGGGAGTATATATAGGGGACTGCCAAGGCTCTCCAAGCATTCAGAAAATTCCACATAGCTTCGACCAATCATAGAGTGCCATGTCACCTTGGTGTGTCATCCATCCAATCAAAACTCTCCAAAATAAGTTTATAATCCCTTAATACATATTTGCCAAAATATCTATGAATTAAATCTGATTTATTTCCTTATTTTCGGCCAAAATTCCTTTAGGGAATGTAGGGATGAACCTATACTTGTTTTGAGCATTCACCCTTCCTTAAAACTCTCCAAACCTTATCTCCAACGTCACCCTTGATTTCCTCTTGAGAATTTCACGTTAACTTCCTTATTTCCACGGTAAAATCAGTTTTAATTCTCCAAGAATGTCTTTTATTTGTTGCACACTGTACATACAAGGGAAGTCTCCACTAGGTTTGGCACTATCAATTATGATCCCTCAGTACCCCCAGTACTATACCATGGGCCGGGTTCACAACCCACCATGGCAGGACTCGTATCAGCCACCCAGGGCCCAGGGCAAGGCTAGAACAACCCACCTAATTACATAAACAAGAGAGCTGATATGGCATCAGAAGACCAACCTATGTCCCACATCGAATATAGGGGAGACTCCTTCCCCGTGTGCGAGTAGAAGGGCATTAACACAACCACCTTTGATGGGTAATAACTCCTTTACCCACTATTTACTTGATACTCTTATATATTAGTCTCTCACTCAGGTATCGGAGAGGTGTAAACCGTCCGGTACGGTTTACCCCTCTAACGTTGTATTCTTGATTTTGGGTCTAGGAGTTCGATCGGTGTCCCAGGCGCTATAGCATTTTGTTTGAGGTACCCGGAGAAAGCCACCAGAAACATTGGCGCGCTAGATAGGGGTGAGGATCCGTCATGACCGAGCCGGAAGAAACGGCAGGAGAGGGTAGAAGTGTCGCTCGGGCACTGATATTCTCTCCGGGTACTTCATAAGCAGAAACGCCAAGTGTCGGAAGAGAAATGCATGGTCCCGGATTCTTGGACCCACAGCACCCCGAGGCCCAGGATCAGGTAGCTCCGGTATCGGAGTTGGAGTCTTTGCGAGCAGAGATCGCAGCCTTCTGGGAACAAGCCAGAATTGATCGGGAACAACAAAGAACCGATAGGGAAACAAATCGCCTTTCGCAACAAAGACTGCAAGAGCTAGAACACGAAAACACCGCGCTGGCCCAAGCTCTGGACAGGAGGCACTAGCACAATGAGGCACTCAACCAAGCACTGGCTAGAGCATCCCAAATAGCAACAGACGTAAATGCTGCTCCGGTAATGATAGGCCCCTGTCTCGCTCCAACCCCGTTCACGGAAAGCGGTCAGCGGATAATCCAAGTACCGGTAGACTTGCTCCAGGAAAGCTTGAGGCATCTACCACCTCCACCTTTACCACAGCCAGTTCAAAATAACCCACCAGAAACCGACCCAAACACGGCGTTCCTTTTGGAAATGAGCAACCCTTTGCGTGCCCTGCAGGCAAGGGTAGAGGCAACGAAGAGTAGGGACACCCGGAGAGCCCTGACCACGTACGAGGATCGTCCGGGTACCTTCACCCAACAAGTTAGAGGCGCCATTCGAGGGAATATATCAAAGACACTGAAGATTGACTATACGGGAGTCGGAGACCCAAACCAACACTACAGGCCTTCCGATCGCTAACAAGCGTTAAGGGGTATACGGATGAAGTGTGTTGTAATATGTTCCAGGAGACCTTGTCAGGGGAGGCTTTGAGTTGGTTCTACGAACTGCCGGTCGGTTCTTTAGGGAACTTTAGGGAACTAGCTGACAAGTTTGTAGCTCGATTCATCTTGCGCACAGATGGGATACACACCCCAAAGGGCCTGTTGAAAGTCTAGCAAGGGGAGAATGAAACTTTGAAGTCCTTTGTTAATCGATGGAAGGCGGCTACCGCTAAGTGCCGGGATCTTAATAAGGAACTGACGAAGCTGGCTTTCAAGAGGGGCTTAAGGCGTGGAGAATTTCTCTACGAGATTAATCATAACCCTCCGGCTAACTACGACGAGCTGATGGCTACTGCCATCAGACACGCCCAGGCTGAATTTGAAACATATGGGGACACCCCCAGACCAGAGCTAAGGGTTTCCACCCCGGCCCCGGTGGTCAGGGATGAACCACGAAAGAGGGAGTGGGTCCATAGTCAAGACCGGTCATCCAATTCCTCGAGCAAGAGAAGCAACGAGTCCTTGTCCAGGTCCAACAGTTACGGAACCACCCAGCCTCACTAGGAGCAGAGGGCACAGCAAGCCCCGCGAACACCACCACCACCCCGGTATGAGGTGTTCACTATCCTCAACGCTTCATATGAGACTATTTGGAACGAGAACAAGGATGAGATACCTGGACTACTACCGAGAAATTTTCCGAAGAGTAAACTTACCCAGCAAGATACCGGAAGGTTCTGTACGTATCACGAGGATGTCGGGCACAATACCAATCTCTGCATGGCTTTAAAAATTACTATCGAGTCACTTATCCAGAGGGGCAAGCTTCAGCGGTACTTGCTTGCTAAAGAGATAGGAGCTATAGACGTGTACTGCCAGATCTTCACGATCCACGGTGGGGGCCCGAAAGAGCTACCTCCCCAGAGGAAGAAGCGAAACTCTAGTTTCGGTCACCCGGAAGTTTTCAACTTCCACAAGGCCTCGCTACAAGAGTTAAGCACCGGGTGGAAATCCATCACATTCCTGCAGGAGGAGGAAGCTGATATTAAGATGCCTCATGATGATCCCCTCCTAATCACGCTCCAAATGGACCATTACATAATGTCCCGGGTACTCGTGGATACCGGGGCCTCGGTTAGCGTATTATTTCACTAAGCATACAAAGCTTTGAACAGGGGAAGAGCCAAGCTGTCACAAGATAACGAGCCCCTCATTATCTTTTCAGGAGATATCGTCCAGCCACTCTGATCAAACTACCTATCGATCACGGTAGGGGAGAGTCCGAATTGTTCAACCATCAAAACAGAGTTCATTGTAGTCGACTGTGCCTCATCTTATAATGCTATCCTAGGTCGACCGGCACTCTGGCGTCTAAAAACCTTCATTGCAGGTCACATGCTAGTAATGAAGGTGCCGACCCCGGTTGGCACTGCCACCATTCGAGGTGATCAAGCTGCGGCAAGGCAATGCCATTCTTTAACTGTATCTCGTGGCAAAGGAAAGTCTGAGATGTTGCCCGTAGCTACTAACCCTCTGACAGACAGGTACGAAGACCCCAGAGACGATAATGACTCTGACGAAGAACGGCCCAGTGCCGTGGAGGACATTGAAGATGTAGTACTATCGGAGCAATTCCCGGACAGGACCGTCAAGGTAGGTACCAAGCTGCCTCCGGTAATCAGGGAAGAATTGATTTCGTTCCTCCGATCTAACGCATCAGCTTTCTCCCGGTCATACGAGGATATGCCCGGTATACCAACTGAGATAGCCACACACAACCTTAGCATTATTCCTTTCTCGGCACCTGTAAGACAAAAGCGTAGAGCCTTCACAAATGACAAGTACCGGGCTATCCAGGTTGAAGTAAAGAAGTTAATGGCCATCAACTTTGTCAGGGAAGTGACATACCCTCGATGGTTAGCCAATGTGGTCATGGTACCAAAGAAATCCCCGGGATCATGGCGCATGTGTGTGGACTACACAAATCTCAACCGAGCATGCCCTAAGGATAGTTTCACGCTCCCACGAATTGACCAACTAATTGACTCCATTGCTGGATATCGGTTACTCAGTTTCATGGATGCATTCAGTGGATACAACCAAATTTGAATGAACCCTGCAGACGAGGAGCACACTGCCTTCACCACAGAAAAAGGTCTCTATTGCTACCAGGTCATGCCTTTCGGATTGAAGAACGCAGACGCCACTTATCAGCGACTTGTCAACTCCATGTTTGAAGAAGTCATCAGTACTATCATGGAGGTATACGTGGACGATATGCTAGTAAAAATTTTAACCTCAGAGGATCACGTAACCAACTTGTCAATTGTTTTCGCCATCATATTACGGAACGGTATGCGGCTTAACCCACAGAAGTGCATCTTTGGGGTAGAGGTAGGAAAGTTCCTCGGGTACATCATTAGCCACAGGGGAATCGAGCCTAATCCAGAGAAGGTGCAGGCTATATTAGACATGGTATCCCCAACCTACCGGAACGAGGTCCAATCTCTTACAGCTAAAGTAGCCGCCCTGTCAAGATTCATCTCCAGGCTAACGGACAAGTGTACTCCCTTCTTCAGGCTGCTGAAGACCCAGCACATAGAGGTAATAGCTTGGACCGCTGAGCACGAAGCTGCTTTTCTTAGCCTAAAGGCATACATAGCCGAGGTACCTCTACTTTACAAACCTGTCCTAGGAGAAATGCTCTACATTTATCTTGCAGCATCTTCGTCGGCCGTGAGCTCAGCTCTGATTAGGAAAGACTCCGATTGCGAGTACCCGGTGTACTACTCTGGAAAAGGTTACACTGGTGCAGAATCCAGATACCCGGATGTTGAAAAATTAGCATTGGCCCTCCTGGTATCGGCCCGGAAGCTTAGACATTACTTCTAGGCAGACTCGATCACCATTTTCACTAATCATCCATTGAGGCAGGTTCTGCAGAAGCCAAAGACGTCAGGCAGGTTAATTAAATGGGCCATCGAATTGGGGGAATTCGATATCAAGTACCAACCCCGAACAGCTATTACGGGCCAGGCAGCGGCATATTTTATTTCCGAGTCAATTCCCTCTCATAACCCGCCCCCGGGATCCCCTGGACCACCAGCCCCGGATCCACCTCCACCAAGCACTTGGCGGTTGTATGTTGATGGAGTATCTAACAAAAGGACAAGTGGCGCCGGTATCCTGCTAATTAGCCCGGACGATCAAGTCTATGAGTACGCCCTCAAATTTGCCTTCAAGGAGTCCAATAATGCCGCAGAATACGAGGCACTCATAGCAGGTCTATAGATCGCCTGGGAACTAGGTGTCCAGCACCTCAGTATATTCAGTGATTCTCAGTTAGTCGTGAACCAGGTCAGTGGTAACTTCGAGGCAAAGGAGCCCCACATGTCCTCCTACCAGGCCTTAACCCGGGCACTGGTTCAGAGATTTACCTCCTACACTCTCACCCAAATACCGAGAGCAGAGAACGACAAGCAGACGCCCTCGCTAAGATTGCGGTAACTTCCCCAAGTCCTACCTACGGGGCCACCAAGGTTGGAATACTAGAAAGGCCTAGCACTTCTAAAACGGTGTCAGAAATATTCAAGGTGGACCACACAACCTCCTGGATGGACCCAATCTTAAGGTACATGGTGGACGGTCTAGCACCGGGCGATAAGGTTGAGGCTAGGAGACTCCAGCTAAGGTCAGCTCGATACACGATCATGAACGAAAAGTTATACAGAAGAGGTCACTGCTTCCCCAACCTGAAGTGTGTAACACCGAAGGACGGCCACAAAAGAATGAAGGACATACACGCTGGTGTATTCGGTAACCATGCTGGAGCCCGGTCACTTACACACAAGACCCTAACAGCAGGATATTTCTGGCCAACCATGTCGGCCCTAGCTCAAACAATATGTAGTTCTTGCCACAAGTGCCAAATGTATGCAAATATCCCAAGGGCACCGCCCATTGCCCTTTCCATCCTCCTTGCACCTTGGCCATTCTGCCAGTGGGGCCTGGACCTAATAGGAAAACTTCCCACAGCAGTGGGACAATTCAAATACGCCATTGTCGCTGTAGACTACCAAACAAAGTGGGTAGAAGCAGAACCTCTTGTCGCTATCACCACGGAAAAGTTAAAAAACTTCCTGTGGAAGAACATCTATTGCAGGTTTGGGGTCCCGGACACCATAGTCACGGATAATGGTACCCAGTTCGACAATGACGAGTTGAGAGCTTACACCGAAAACTTAGGCACTAGAATCCTCTATGCATCCCCGGCTCACCCCCAGACCAATGGTCAGGTCGAAGCTGTCAACAAGATAATCAAGAAGTTGCTGAAGAAGAAGCTCGATGAGGCCAAGGGTCTTTGGGCTGCTAAACTCCTGGAGGTATTGTGGCCTATCAGGACCACGCAACAGCTGCCACCGGAGAGACCCCCTTCTGCATGGCTTTCGGATTTGAAGCGGTTCTCCCCATTGAAACACAAATCCAGAGTCCCAGGATCGAATACTTCAATGCGAGTACCAACTCAGAGGGCCTACAGCTCCATGCTGATTTACTCGAGGAACGTAGGGATGTGGCGGACATGCATAACTTGGCAAACAAGCGGAGGATAGCTCGTTATTATGATGCCAAGGTACAGTCCCAGACATTGAAATTGGGAGACTGGGTCATGAAGCAGGTCTACCCAGAGCCCCGCGGGTTGGATCCATCTTGGACAGGCCCTTACGAGATCGTCGAGGAGGTAGGCCCCGCAACCTTTTACATCCGGGACACTGACGGAGTCGTTTCCTGGCATCTATGGAATACTCAACGCCTACAGTACTATTACAAGTATCTCCCAGACCATCTTGTCCTAGCTTTTGCTTTTTGACCATACAACTATGGCAAGCTACCCATCGGGTACTTACTCTGTATTAACCACCATGTGGTACTTGAATGGAAAAATGAATTATTCAGACCATTTCTAGCACTTTTTTACCTACACCGGGCATTCCCGGACATAGCTATTGTCAGTTACTCTATTCCGATAATAAGTGATGCAAGTAAATGCTCAAGGCTAGGTATAAAACCCTAGAAATTTTAATTCCTTTCCAATTCCCATTCAAGTTCAAACATTTCCATTCACAACAAAAAGAAGAAGTCTCGAGCGGTACTCCGGGATCCACCGGCACCAGACTCGGCTGCCATCTCTTGGTCTTTCTTGTTCTTCTCAAGGAGTCCCCGCCTGAATTTGTTTTCATCTAGATACCCGGCTGCCACCCACTCCTTGAACTTCATAATCACGGCCTTGTCTTGAGCAGCAATCAACATATCAATGAGCTATTGAGAGCCCTTGTACTCCTCCACGGGCTCGCGCCTCTCCATGGGAAGGCGCTCCTCCAGATGATCAGCCCTCGCCTTCCAGGACTTGGCTGATTCTGCAGCTTCCTTTTCAGAGTCCTGGGCACTCTTCACCTCATCCCTCTCCTCAGACATTTCGCCCTCAAGCTCCGCAATTTGTCGCTTCGCCGCATCAAGCTCGGTAACTATCGGAGTCAAGGACTTAATCTTCTCTTTCAAGGAGTCCCACTCCTTCTCCAGCTTGGCTTTCTCCCCATGCAGATACTGCACCTTCCCGGAGAGATTGCTAACCTCCTTCTTCAGGTGCGTATCTTCCTTGCTGGCATCAATCGCGTACACATTGAAGAGTGCCTGCAAACATACCGTTAGCAACACCGTAAAAAAAAAGTTGTTAGACAAGGGTAAAGCGGTCCCATACCCGCATCATTGACTCCCGGGCAAGACGCCGATTCTCTTGCTGAGTATTATCTTTGGCCCGCACCCGATCGAGGTCTATATCCTTCAGGTCGGCCAGCATGGACCGTACGAACTTCTCACCAGCAATCCCGTACTCACTCAACAGCTGTTTAATGGCCTCCCCCTGAATTATCAGACCTGGTACAATCCATCTTCCTCTTATTGTCTCTTGTAGAGGAAGATTTCCTAAAGTGGGTGGTTGAATCTGCTTCCTCAATATCTGTCAACAAAACCTCTCTCCGCAAACTATAAGAGACTTCTCTTAAAGATTTTATCACAAAGGCATTACTTCTTTTCCCCAAAGGTTGCTTCTTTAGGGTCAAATAAATAGCAGACACAGATCGGCCAAATATGGAGCACATGCCCTCATCCACCATCTACAATACATACATGTGCAAGTTCCATTATAAGTAGAACGTGGGATGTAAAAACGGGCACTGGTATTAGCTCTAAGGAGTATATGTTGCGGTTTTGCTAAATCTTCAATGCAACAGTGTCTTCTTTTCTCAACAGCAAATAATAACTTGTTTGATGGAACTCCCTGGTCAAAACCAAACTGCCGTGCAAACCTATTTGGGTAGTATGGTTCCTGCCAAAGATCAATACCCATCCTCATAGTTAGCAAGGTAGAGTGTATGCAGACTAGGAACTTAAATTGTTCATCTGACAAGCTTTTGTCATCAAGCAAAAAGCAGCCTTTCTGTTCATTGTATGGACTTGGACGATAATCAACGGATTCATTACTTCTGAAAGCATGTCTAGCGGAGGTAATGTGTAAGTTCTTAGCGTCAACACCTGCATACCTGAGAATCAATTCGTTAGTTCTGACAGCAAGGCTAGCAATGGTAATATCTAAGTTCTCAGTATCAACACATGCATACCTAGCCAAATGAGGGTCACGGGCAGGTATGTCACTTGCAGCTCGGCGTCTATACAAACAAGTAAAGTGCTCTCCTAACCAACTGATCACGTAATGAACAGGCAGACAACCTTGAGGCTCTTTAGGCCCTCTCGGATCAGTCACAAACTCACTAAGGCCATGATAAATATAGCCTAAAACTGACGGTACAAGAGAGACCTTGACCCCCTGGGCCATTAAGCCTGCCATATAAAAGGTTTCAGGTCTGATTCTAGAGTCATGAGAAGGTAAAACAAACCTGCTGAGCCAAAATGCTAGAAAAGCAGCAAGTTCTCCTTCTTCTGAAATGTCCAGAGCTGGTTTCCTACCCATGAACACATTTTGCTGCATGCGACCTCCCCGGTATGTAGTCTTTCCATATGCTGCATATATCAAGCGTTCCCTATAAAAATGAGCAAGCCATTGCCTCCAGGAAACATAAGTCTTGTCACTGGATGCACTCAATACAAAATGTATTCGCAGAAGCTCAACAAGGGTATGCGGATATCTCCCATTATGATGTAATTCTTTATTCACAGGAATGAATTCTTCATATGGGACACCCAGAATGGGAAGACCACTAATAAGCTTCAAGTCATAAAGGGACACACTCATCTCTCCATTCCCATGATGTAAGGTGTTAGTCAAAGGACTCTAAAGTTCACAGAATGCTCTCCATGTGTTCCCACAATAATGATAGGGGAAGCGAGAAACAGCAACGGCACCATATATTCCTGCTTGGTCCAGCTTCCCCGTGAAATGATCTAATATTGATTCTGTCCATTCCATCACTCTAGGCTCAAAGGTAGCACGACCCCGAAATTAGAGATGAACTCCCCAGTCTTGTTTGTCTTTCAACATTTTATAAATAACAGGATAAAATTTCTCTTGGTGAATGAAGGAATCCCCATCCTCTTCATTATTAACTTTCTCAAGGGTGCAAGCTGGAAATATAGCACAGTAGGAGCGACATGTCTTTATGGCTTGATCTTCAGAATCATGACTGAATGTGAGATACCCAGAATGCACTCGCACTTCGCTGACCCATGTAATTTTGTCTTTCACTAAGGCATCAACTTGTACAGAACGCAATGGTGAAGACCGCCTGTACTCTGGACCCTCTATGGCTTCCTGCCCGCTCTTGTTAAGTGATCGTTTAGTACATATATGTCCATGTGCATCAATTACCTGAGAGGGAACAATATACGTGGTGTCAGAATCAAACAAATCATAAAGAAGAGGGAGGTCAAGCTTTGTATATGAAAAGCAAGTTCCAAATACAAAGCTTGAGGGGGCACTGTTGAAAAAAAAAAATAATAATAAAAATAGTATTTTAAAGAAACTACAACAACCACAAGCCACGGCAATTATTTTCCAGTTGCAATATCAAGGTACAAGATAGCTTCAAATTCAAATAGTGGTCAAAGCAAGAGGTTTGTCAAAGTTGGAGGCATTCACGTCCAAATTCAAATCACGCTATACAGATTTTTTTGAGGTTTGTTTCAAACTGAATGCAATGGAATCTATCTGCTATACATGACCTGCCATGAGATAGGGTGATTTGAAATTCAAATTCAAGGCTCAATCCTATCTCCAAGACTTTCTATAAAAGCAAGCACAATGCCAGAGTTAAGGGGACAGAGAAAAACACATCAAGAGGAAGGCGAAGCTCTGCTGCAAAGGAGAGAAGAAGAATCCAGCAAATATGTTCGAAGGAGGAGCTGGGAAGCAGACGCTAAAAGGTTGATGCCTCTCTGATCTACCAGTGCTACTTCTTGTTTTTTTGCAGTGTCTCTTTTACTTGTGTCACCACCATGGAGCTATCGAGATCCCCAAACGGTCGCAATCTTGTATATGATACATGTGTATCCACAAGTGTATGACCAATCGGTGGAATGTCATGTCATCTGTCACCACCATGGAGCTATGGAGATCCCCAAACGGTCGCAATCTCGTATATGATACATGTGTATCCAGGAGTGTATGACCAATCGGTGGAATGTCATGTCATCTGTTCTGAAAGTCAGCAACAGTCCCCACCAAAAGCCTCATGCCTTCCTTTCCACCGCAGCACAGCAAATGGCCTTGCACCAGTTACAAAATAAGCCACGCAGAGAGCACACCAGCTAGAACATCAACCACACCAAACGTAAAATTGGTGTCTGGAGAAAAGAATTTACCCCTGATGTTCTCTTGGAGTCCTTCCAACAACCTGTAGGCGAGAAGGAAAACTGAGACCAAGCCGTGAAGCAAAAGTCTCTTCACTTCTATGGAATCCGGACTTACTTCCTCCACCAAATCCCAGCAAGGAAATGGCTTTCGCTATCAAAGATCCTGTCTTCACTTGCACCTGCAACATGTACATATACAATGCCTCTGTCAAAAACTCAAAAGGACTGATGGAAAGAATAATTGAGATGAACACTTGATTATTGTTCCCCGTCTAAAAGAAGAAGAAGAAGACATTCATGAAAATGACAGAGACAAAGCTTTACACTCCTTGAAACAATAATTATCAGAGTGTGTTGCTGCAAACTTGCTCCCAGATCCTTGAAGGAACACAACATATATATAATGAAGCCGAGCAAGAAATGTTTGCCACCTGCTTGCTTTGAATAAAAGCCAGGCAACAAGGACCACGAAACAATGAGTTTAATGAAACTTTGATCATGGGGCAGTGGTTTAATAATACAAAAGGCCATGACAAAGTGATAAATTCATGTTGCTTTGCGGTTAAAAGCTGATGAAGTGAACACACATCAAGACAAAATTTATTTGCAATTAAGCATGATTGTCAAACCGTGATGTTGCTGTACCTTTGGACTAAAGACAAAAACTTTCAAAATATCCAATTAAGCAAATGTGCAGCAAGTTTCTTTCCAGCTACGTGTCTCTTTTATCAATCAAAAGAAGAAAAGAATACAATTTTCAAAGGCTACAAGATTCCTCTAGTGCTCATTGTGTGGCATGAAATGAACTCTGCATTTTGTAATAATCAAATCTTGGCAGAAAGTAAAGGAAGACAAGCGGTGGTGTCGCAGACTTGCAGAAGTTGCAGCAACAAAGTCATTTCCTCTCGGTCTTATCCTTTGTTGACATGTTTTGGCAGTGGAAAGTCATCAAGACATGAAGACAAATGCTATATATAATTAAGGCCTAATCTATAAACTATGGCATGCGGCAGTTTCGATTTGAAAGGGGAATTAAATGGCAAAATGACAAAAACCTTTGTCTAAGTCATTGAAAAAGAAATATAAAAGCAGTCAATATGCTAAATTGAAGCGGCGCTGTGGTGGAAGGTTGCAAAGGCATGGTCTCTTACCAGTTTCAGGTGCCACACTACATGCAATTCTGCCAGAGACCAAAAGGTGTACAGTACGAAAGCTTCAAATCTTCGAGAGCTGGTGAAGGTAGACCATGAAGATTAGTTAAAGTTTTCCCAAATCAAAATAAGATTCTGGAGGAGAGGAGCCTTACCCACTAATCTTCGGTGAAGAGTGCATGACCGAGGCAATAGATTCCCCTTTTGTATAAAGCCGAACATCAAGACTCCCTCTCCAAGTCGAACAGAAATCCACACCCATCTCCGATTTGATCTCTATCAGCTCGAGTTAACCACACCAAGAAGGAGTTCAGCTTTATCAGTTTGGTTGGAGTGAGAACAAGGCCTATCATGAGGCAGCTGGGCCTGATACATGGGTCAGAGCACAAATGGGGACTGACAAAATGAAGCTAGAGGCCCAGAAAGGAAAGATGGGTGTCCAAATTAGCTTATCTTGAGAGATCAAAGGGCGACAAAAGCCCATTTCAAATGTCAAGGCCCGTTATGAAGCTCGGCACATTCGGGTGCCCAATTTAAATCAGTGAACACTCTACTAAAAGTCGGGTGGTGTCCACCAAAATATGTTTTCTCGACGAGTTCAAAATACATACTCGTTGAATAAAAATTGGTACAAAACTTAAAATCCCATATGTTGAACTACAATGGTTTGATCCCTTCACGGGGTATGTAAGCAGTCTAGATTTAAATCTAGATGCAACCGCGATCTTAACCGAATCCCTGGTTTTTCCCTAAACCAAATTCACCAAATCCTAGTGACCACAAAAGTCATCCAAATTTCAGTATTCAAATCACCCAAACACTTAACCAAAATTCTTTGGTGGGTCGTTTACCCATCAAAGCATCCAAACCTTCCCAAAAATCTGAACTACGAGTGGCTTGATCCCTTCTAGGGTACGTAGGCATCCTGATAAACACTCTGGATGCAGCCACAAAATCAAACAAACACACTCCTCTCTATTGAATTTTTGTCTTCGTATTTGGAATCAAAGGGACTTCCCTTGAAGCAAGGGATTGTAATTAAGGGATGTTCTTTATCTCGAATGGGTCCGAACTTAACATAATAAAACTCTATTTCCGTTAATGAAATAGAGTGAGATTGTGTTGAGTATGTTTATTTACTATTTTTGCTTAACAGTCACAGGTATAGTTTTAGGTTACAGTACCATGCATAGATCTAGTTTTGATTTTCCAAATAGTTTCCATACTCTCTTTTGTGTTTAGTGATTTTTAACTTTGTCCTACGAATGTCTTATGATTATGCACATTTCCATGCATGTGATTTCTCCTTATACACCTGAATTAGGCTAATCTTCAAACCAATTATTATATTATTAATTCACTTTCTTTAATTTTGGGAAATATACGGAGTCACGGAAATCGAATAAAATGACGCGAAAATGGTGCAATTCAGAATTTTTAACAAAAGAATGAAATTTTTGCAAGCTCTAGAGAGAAACCCGACTAGTCTCTCGACAATATATATTAGGTTTGTTGTAAATAGTTATGGCTAATATCATGTAAATAGATGGAGAGTCATATATGTCTTTCACTATAGATTAGTGATTGATAGGATTGTGAATAGGAGTAATTGACGTTGCTATTAAACGTTGCCTATTTGTATACATCATGTACTTCTATATAAACTCCCTCATGGTGAGATGAATAGACACACTCTATCTCCATGCGCCCAAACTCTCTATTTTTCTGAAACACTTTTGCTTTCATTTTACAACACGTTATCAGCACGATACTCTAACCCAAGCTCTAGCCAGGAAAAAAAAAAACCCCTGCTGCAGCCTCCATGCAGTCCCTGCTGCCCCTGCAGCATCGTCGCACGTCTGCTGCCCCTGCAGCACAGCAGCACGCTAATTCTTGTGCAGATCAGCCTGTTTTCACGCCCTGAAACCTCTTGATCGGGACCTTAGATCAAAATCTTTCCTTCATCAAAGTTGTTCGTCTTTGCCTCTTCTATCTGCCCTCCAAATTTCATCCCTATTGGAGTCGTTTTGAGACCTGTACACTATTTGAAGTGGGAGCTGTCCAGAAGAGGCGAATAGCCCTTGGATTGGCTGAGAAGACAACCTTCTCAGTTCTGCACACATAAGCTGAAGATTCATCCGTTCTTCATCAAGTAATGTTTTCCAAAATCTAATTTTATATTCTTGCTTATTGAGCCTATTGATTGAATATGAAAAATCACCATAATGCATAAACCCTAGCAAATCCTACATGATTTATTTACTTGGTATACGTATTTGTATATATTTGTTCATGTGTTTGGTGGGATTGTTTGATTGGAAAAGAAAAAAAAAATTAGGATACTTTGGCTGTAGCTATTTTTAGCACTTGGTCCAGTAGCACCAATTCACAACTAGAGAGTATCAATCAATCATGCAAAAATAAAATCTGCTATTTCTGGCATTCGAACCCAGCCACAGTGTGTACCAGCCCAGCATGTTGTCCAATGTGCCACTATGGCCAACTAGTAATTATCACCACCATTTAATATTAATACTACCAAAAGCATATTCAACTCCATTTAATTGGTGATTGATCAATTGATTCAATTCATGTTTTGCTTTTGATTGACATTTATCCAAAAAAATTGCCATAATAATTTCACAATGTATCTTTTATTACTACATCTGAATATTGTGTATTGTGTGAATTATGGGCTTAATTTTTGGTTACAGAAATTTGAATCTGCTATTATAATTCTTTATGCTAGAAGCATTATGGGCTAAATTATTACGCGATTATTACATAAACATTATGCCAGAAGCATTTGCCCAATTTATTACCTATACGAAATGCCAGAAGCATTAATGGGATTTGAACCCATTTCCTTAGGTACATAACTGCTGCATTAATTTATTTACGTTACGATTTAATAACATATATTGAATTTGGTTATGTTATAATTGAGAATATTAAATGTGGCTGAGTCAGAAGCTAAAATCAAGCCAAAAGTCATAACAACAAATCCGAGCCAGAAGCTCAGGCCCAAGGTGCAAGGCTAGCACAGAAACTCGCCACGTGTTGCCATGACAATGGTTATGAATCTTCTCCAACTAGGCTAATCCAGTTAGATGCGATGTCTAGATAAGGTTCAGATGAGGCTGTGTACTTAAGTGAGCCACGCTCCACCTAAACCTCATCCTTCCTTACCTGGTCGTATTCAATTAGAGTTATCAAAAGGGTTGACTAATAGCATTTCATTCCTTGGCAGACCAGTTTGAGCCCAGCAGGCCCATTCTCCTTCCGCTGGAGCTAGCAGCCTAGCAGGTCTCACATACTCTTTGACTAGCGCATGAAAGCCTAGGTCACGAGCCCGCAGACTAAGCCCGATAGACTTCATTATCAAGCCCACTCCTTCTTTGGTCCAGCAGAATCAAATAAAAGGAAAAATGATTTAATTACACTGGGGTTTGAACCTAGTCAATAAGGCACTCTAACTACTTTGTTATTATGGCTTATGCAATTTTTTAGATATTATTTGCTATATTCAATATTATTGTGTTACTTGTCTAAATTTTTGCACTAGAATATATGTGTAGAAAATGCAGGTACCTAATGAACAAGAAGTTCATAAATGAACCAGCAGTTCATACATAAATCGAACTTGTAGTTTTGATAATGCCGTTTAAGAAACTTGAACTTTTCTTCATAAATTCAACACACATGATAAAACCAGTAGATTTTACATGTTTAATCTGATTTGTCATACCATGCTGTAAGAACTCGAAGTTTCCATTTGTTGCTCATGGATTTTTCCAAAAAAAAAGCACTTACCATGATTATTTGTTCTTTAATATCAAATTTTAGCAATTGAAAGTTTCTGGAAGAAATTATCTAAAGTTGGCATGTTTTCTTGCCTGAAGCAAAACATGATTAGCAAAATATTGAACAAGCCCATTTGCCCAAAAACAATAGGAGGAGAGGCACTTTATTAATTCTCAAAATTGATCACTATCTTGTTGCTCACTGAAATGAACAACAACTACCTGTTGAGGAATGATCAAGCCAAGCCTATCGGTACCCGAGCAGCACTTTTGCTTGAAGGAATTGATGTTGCTCATCGCAAACCTAATCTCGAAAGGAGAGATTATGATCGTGGAAGGGACAAAGAGTCTGATCTTTTTAGATAAATAAAGAGAGGTGGGCCCATAAATGGCCCATATAACCGGCCCAAAACATGGCCCTATGTTATAGTGCCCCTGTCTAACAAGCCAAAGTGGAAAGGAACACTAGTTCAGCCCGCTGCCACCAAAATCAGCATGATCTTTGTTATCAATGTGGAGGAATTGACTGCTGATCCCACACCTGTTGTGCGATAGCCTAAGCAGTAGATGAGTATTACGCCGATCGAGGAACTCGAAATACCAACTTAAGTAAAGGGTCATTTTCTATCGATTCCACACTAGAGATCACGGATTTTCATGCAGTTACTGAATATACCGAGGATTAGAACTCGAAGACATGGGATTCCACACTAGAGATCACGGATTTTCAGGCAGTTACTGTACATACCGAGGATTAGAACTCGAAGACATGGGTATAATTGATCCCTTGTGCCATATCTATTTCATCTTAATGAATGAAACATCTTCGGATTTTGGTGATTTATGTTTTCAATTATTTTGGATTATAGAAATCTGGTTATGTTCAAATATATTTAATTCAATTCAATAAACTTATTCATACATGTGATCCATTGAATTAAATAAATGAATAGGCATATTATGTGGGGAAGTTTGTTGTCTGCTTAAAAGTGTTATAACGCACACCATACTCCCAGATCGGAGATATTTTTCAAACTTATTGTCTATTCATACCTCTGTGACAATCGTATCAGGCCAATCCAACCTGATAGAGGGTTATGGCAAAACCCAGTATATGTTGTCCAATGGTACTGAACCTACCATTAATGAGGCCTTATAATCTCCACGTTCCAGAAGAACGCTATTGAGTATTAAGGATATTCGAACCAACGGTTATCACGCTGAAACCACTGAGAAAAATGAGTGTAATATCTTTGCATAACCTCCAAAGTGTGTGGCCAGAAGCGTACATTGGAGAAATTAGAATCGGTTAGCTAGAAGATAACTAATTCAAGCAACTACTTGCTATGGCATGACCGTTTGTGACACCCAGGTCAAAGTATGATGCACCGTATCCTCAATTCATTGCAGGTGCATCCCCTTTTGAATAAGGGTCTTATATATAATGACACACTATGCCATACTCGTTAAGAATATTTAATACTAGACCATCATATGCAAAGACTAGTACATACACCACCATTTTTCTGCACAGTATGCAAAGGAAATTTGTGGACATATCCAACCACCATGTAGACCAATTAAATATTAATGGTTTTGGTTGATGTATCAACAAAGTGATCACATGTTACACTATTGTCTGCAAGAAAACGCTGCTTTTGCTAAACTCTCACCA
>BDJD01004642.1:51462-64437 GCA_002564525.1 Rosa multiflora | reverse complement strand
GCAATTCAAAGAAATGGAAAAATGGACCATTGGATGAGATTATTACAATAAATTATGAGTGTGGTAAAAAATTTAGCCAATTTCACCATATTTTTGAATCCGATGTAATTGGTCAACCGTCGTCACTTGTATGTTTTCTTGGTTGACCGATGGCATGACGACCGCGAAACGTGTTTATTTTTCACATCACGTTTGTAAATATTCCATCGATGGATGTGTGTGGACATGAGATAAAAAAAGTTTAATTTTAATTACAAACACATTGGCCTATACCAATTTTCTTCCTAAAGTTGTATGACTTATACATTACATTTAAATTGTTGAGGTTCATTCTAAAGCAGCCATGAAGTGGAAAATGAATTCGGAGAAACCAACCGCTTGATGGAGAGATTGTAATGTTTTATGGTGGTTGTAGAAAATTCAACCAATTTGGTTCTCGTTTCGAATTCGATCTACTAGGTCAAACTTAGTTACTCTTATAAACCTATATTTATATATCATACACTCCAAAGTGCAACTCATATCAATCAAAGAAAATGGAAAAACCGACCGTTGGATGTGTTTATTACAATAGATTATGAGTGTGGTAAAAATTTAGCCAATTTCACCATATTTTCGAATCCAATCGAATTTGTCAACCGATATGTAGAATATATATATATATGCACTAATGCACATATTCTATATAGAAGTATAAGAACTTCCACACACACACACACACACACACACGCACACACACACACATATATATATAAACACACACACACAAATATAAATCTATATGTGTGTGTGTGTATGTGTATATTTATAAACACACACACAAATATCTACATATATATATATATATATAATATTTTAAGGGCTGTTACGCGCCAGGCCTGGCGGGCCTTTGGTGGGCTGGGTCGGGTTTTTGAGGGCTTTTGGTGGGCCAGCCCACTACCCACCTGGGCGGGCTTTTTAAAGGGCCGGACCGGGCTCTTAACCCTCAGGGCTGGCGGGACTCCATCGGGCCACTTGATCCGCGGGTTTTTGATGAGGTCTAGAACAAGACCAATTAAAAAAATAAACAACAAGAGAGGAAGTCTAACACCCTAAATCTTTGGAGAAACCATCTTGGCCTTTTTCAAGGTGCATTTGCCTCTAAAGCTATGGTTCCAAGTGCTATTGATGCGGAAGTTCTTGCTATAATGGAAGCCATAAGGATTGCCCTGGTGTCTCACATCTTTAGAGAAGGAAATGCGGTGGCAGATCATCTTGCTTGGTGTGGTGCATTAATTGATGGGAATGTGTGGTGGGATTCTTTGCCTCCCTTCATTTCAGAGCCTTATGGAAGAGACTTGGCCTCCCTGTGTAAGTATTTTGGGCTGTTTCCATTCAACACAAGATCTCCTAAGGGTACTAGGAGACTTGAGTACCAAAGATTGAGGAAAGCTTTTCTCTCCTACTTTCCCAATTGCTCTAGGAGATTGAAGGATCTTGCAATGAAGCTCAAATCAAGCTCACTGATCTCAAATTAAGGTAGTTTGCATATCATATCAATTTTGCATATATTGTGGATCTAAACTGTCTGCAGTCTTTTCAAGTTTTAAGGGAAGAAATTTAGAAAATCTTATCTGCGTTATTTTGAATGCATATCAGAAAACTATCTTTAGAGATCACAATTACATGATATCAGTTAGGATTAGTTGAGTCTCATGATTTGTTTGAAAAACCTTCCAAGTTTATCTCAATCTATGATCAATGTGATCGGATTGTGGAGAGTCTTGTTCTTCTATAAAAGGTTTTGAAACTGCATTACAAAGTTAGGGTTTTTAACAGCGAAATTTCTTAGTGCAGCATAATCTGCATAAACTACTTTGCAAAACTCTCTTTTGTATTATTTGTTCTTTTTGTGTGGTTCACTGCATTCATCACCTGCATAGTACTTGAGATCAGTGAGGCCTTGAATCAAGAGTGAAATAGAAGAATTGTTCAGTTTCTTCCATCAATATAGATCGATTCATACTGTGTGTAGAATAGGTCTTTGAAATTGTAAACAAGTTAGCATTGTTGCTAGTGAAGTAGTTGAGTTGAATACCACTACTTGTGATTTGTAATTACTTGGATTCATATTGGATTTGATTCTCGTGTAGGCTACGTTATAAGCCTCACAGTGAAGTTTCCTCAGTGGTGAGGTTTACACTGTGTCAGCAAATTTTAATTTGTGTGATAGAGTTGATTGAACTGCACTCATGTGTTGATCATTCCCATAAGTTTTGTTCCATCTAATGTTTTCACCCTGTTGTCATATAGATTCAGATAATTGGTTTCGAATGTTAAAAACTATATGGATGGTGTTGGAATAGAGAAGATTGATGTGGAAATAATCTTGGTTGGTTTAAAGGCCGATGATATTGTTCTGTATGAGGTTATATTAGTTACACGCGTAGCTGCAAACAACAAGGTCATTATTGTTGTACAAAGAGTGCACAACATTGGTTTGCTTCAGTAGCCCTTTTCTGTGGTGTTTTAGTTATTCTGGGTGTACAAACGAGTAAGCAACTTCTTGCTTCAGCCTTGCTTTTGAGTACTGGGCTGCTGATTTATATAATTGGAGTTGTGATGCTATGGCCCTTGGTTTCTACAGGTGCTTTTGTGGTTCCAAACTTGGGTGTGCAAAGAAGCTTCTTTGATGTCCCGATGTTATTGGCTCTACTTGTAATAGCTATTTGGTTTTCTTGTTTCTGTAGCTTGCAACTGTCTGTCAAGCTTTCCTTTTGGTTGTTTGTTTATTTTTTTTCTTTTTGGGTCCTTTGTGCACCCAAAACTATATTTGTATTATTCTTCTCTATTAATAAATTTCAAATAAAGAAAAGGGGGGTGGGTTCCCTAAGTGGGGTGGACCCCTTGTCTTTGGGCTTGAGGGTGGGATTAGTACTTCTCTACATCGTCTACCTCCAACAAACTAATACTGCATAATCTTTTATTTGCAAAAAATTTTTTTTTTTAAAAATCTAATCTAACACTGTACATAAGATGTGCCTCACACACGGTGCCCAAAAGAAAAGTCTAACTGTGAGAGAGTTTCTCTCCAAGCGTGGCGTATTCTCTCTATTGCGTCTCAGTCCGAGGGGGGAAGTTAGTGTAATGGTGTGCGCTAGCTGTTTTGGCTTTAATCTTTGTTGTTGTCGATGGGTTGGTGTCCGTTTAGAAAAAAAAGAAAAGAGACAATATATTGAATGGCCGGATGTTGCATACCAACTTTCGTCATCAATGGGACCGGATTTGATCTTGGCGGAAGATAATCAAAAACTTTAAAAATTGATTTATGTTTAAGGATATCTCTATTTTGTATTTAATCCAAACTCTAGGTTACTTGACCTAGTGGTAATAGGGTTCAATTAGAAGAATCTAGAGATTCTCTTTCCTTGTATGATTCTAACTCTATGCATTGTAATCCTCTATATAAATAGGCCCCTATTATCAATGAGAATACACAGCGAATTTCTCTCAATTCCTGATTCCCTAAAACACGTTATCAACACGAGCCCTAACCCTGAAACCCAAAATTCGTAGCCTTCAAATCCCAGAAACCTCCGCCGCCCACCTTGAAGCTTTCACCCCCAGGAGTCCAGAACCGGCGGCGCTGTCCCCAGAACCGGCCTGAAAATATACGAACCGGCCCCCGGAAATACCGATACTCTCTCTGCCTGGTTCGAAACCTTCCCCCCTGCCTACTGCTACCAAACTCCACCAGCAGCTGCAACCAGACCTCATATCACCGGAGCTGAAAAATCACCACCGGAACCGGCCTAGAACGACACGAACCGGCCGTCTGAACCAACTGAGCCGCTGAACCGCCGCCTGCATCATCAATCTGTGCTTCAGTCAACCAAACCCAACTCCGGTCAACCCTAGGCCCAGATCTCAGCCCAAGCCCCAGAAGCCGAAGTCCTAGGCCTAGCAGCCGGAAGCCCAGCAACCTGAAGCCCAGCAGCCTGAAACCTCTGACGTCATCCTTGCGCCATCTGCCACGCCAGCATCCACGTCAGCCTCCAGTCAGCAGCCACGTCAGCACCAGTGCCACGTCAGCAATCCGGTCAACCACAGTCAACGCTGGTCAACCCTCCGGTCAACGACCGCCGGCGACTTTTCCGGCCAACTTGCGGCCACTTTCCGGCGATTTTTCCGACCACTTTTCCGGCGACTTTTCAGGTCGCTACAGTACTTCCGGCAACTACAGTAACTTCCGGCGAGATTTTTCCGGCCATCTTTTTAAGGTAATTTTTCTAAAAGTTCCCGTTTTTGAAGTTTTTTTTTTCAATTTCTTCTTCTTTTCTCGAGGACTTCCAACATCCCTTCTTCTACCCCCCTTTCTTCTTTATAGTGAAGACCAAAAGCCGAACTGTGGGGGTTCGTGCTCACTCTAAGTTTGGAGCTTGTAGAGTCCTCCAAACTTAGAGTTTGTTGAGAAGAAAACGATCGACCACATACATCGTCGTTTCGATCTAATCCAAAACCCCTCTTGGAATCGGATTTTCTTGGAAGCGACTACGCTCAGAAAAATCCCTAATTTCTTGGAAGCGACTACGCTCAGAAATTTAATAGCTTTTTGTGGTAGCCTTTTTCGCTCCGAAACTAATCCTGATCTTGTGTTATTTTTCAGGATGAATTACCTGAACAAGCTGAGTTTTGTTCCACTAGAGAGAACTGGCGCAAGATACCATAGGTGGGTCCGAGATGTGCGCCAACATCTTAAGGCTAATGGACTTCTGGAAACCGTCCAAGAGCCTAGTCAGAACGTGCTCTCCATTGAGCAAGCTACTGCTTTTGAAGCAAATAAAGCTAAAGCCATCATCCTCATGACAAGGCACATGAATGACGCGCTCCAAAGTGAATACCTTAATGAGGAAGACCCAAGAAATCTATGGGTTGAACTTGAGCAGCGATTTGGAAACGTTCGTGACTCCCTGCTTCCTGATTTAGAAGTGCGATGGCATAGCCTCCGCTTTTGTGATTTCAAATCTGTGCTTGATTATAACTCGGAAGTTCTTCGTATCAAGTCCCTAATGGAGTTTTGTGGTCAAAACATAACTGATACGATGTTGATCGAGAAGACTCTCTCTACCTTCCCTGTCTCTGCCCTGATGATTTCAAAGAATTATCGGATTGATGTGAATGCAGGATGTATCACGAGGTTTCATGAGCTTATTGGCCTGATCGAGAAGACTCTCTCTACCTTCCCCGTCTCTGCCCTGATGATTTCAAAGAATTATCGGATTGATATGAAAGCAGGACCTATCACGAGGTTTCACAAGCTTATTGGCGCCATGAACGTAGCTGAAAAACACGATAACATACTTGTGAAGAACTATAATGCTAGACCCGTGGGAACTAAGTCTATTCCGGAGTCTAACTATAGTCGCGCCCCCAAGGGAGGATGCAAGGAGCAAAACCCTAAGAGTAGGGACAATTCTGGACGCTCTGGTCCATATTCTCACCCTAAAGAGGAAGGAAATCGCCAAGAAAGGCGTGCACGGAACTGTGGAGGTAAACGTGTGAAGAGAGAGAGGCGGAGCCTCCGGCTATGGTGGTGATGCCACCAAGAATAATAGTCGTCCAACACATGCACCAAAAGCATCTCGATCAAGGGAGCCTGACCATAAAGATGTTTGTCTTCGATGTGGATCAAGTGGACATTGGGCAAGGAAGTGCACTGCATCCCAGAACGTTGCCAACGCATACAAGATGTATCATGAAGCAAGGGAGGCACATTACATGGAACAAGAAGATCAAGATGGAGATCTCGATCTAAGGGTGGAAGACTACAAGGATCAAGACCCAGAAACTGGCGATTTTGATTAAGTCTTTTTATTTTCCAAGAGATGTAGGCAATTGCCATATTACTTTTGTAGTAGATGCCAATGATATTAGTCTTTCTTCAAAGTAGGCGTACTCAATGTAAATGTGACGTCTAGAAAGGTTTTGAGATAAGTGGTACTTAAGCAGCTTTGCTCCACCGACATCTCTCTACTTAACTGGTCACATTTACATTGGAATTACCGAAAGAAGTTAGGCAACTACCATTGCTTTGCATTAACTAGTTTTTTTTGGATTAGATTTTCTTTGGTTAAGAGAAACGATGATGTAATTCCGTTTGGCTTATTAATAAAAGTTGAGTTCTTTTCTTTATGACTCCTTTTTAATTAGGAGCTTTTCTTTTAGGAATGGATGAACTTCAATGTCTTGCTGATAGTGCGACTACGTACACCATTCTACAACATAGGCAATTATTCTTAGAGATGTTGCCTACATATTCATCTGTGACTACGATGGCTGGGCCATCAAGTTTAGTTCAAGGACATGGAATGGCCCAATTCCTTTTGCCCAATGGCACCTTGATTAAAGCCACTGAAGCTCTCTATGCTCCTAAGGCAAATCGAACCTTATTAAGCTTTAAAGATATTACAGCCAACGGATGCGGAAACGCATAATCAGAACGGAATAGAATTCCTTTTCATTACCTCTAATGATTGCGGACGGAAGTGCATCTTAGAGAAGCTTATATGTCAATCTAGTGGACTTTATGTCACTACAATTCGACCAATTGGGTCCAATAATGTCATAAGACAAGATCTCTTGGATTCAGACACATATTGGCTTTGGCATGACCGACTAGGACATCCTGGTCGTGATATGATGCTCCGTATACTTAAGACTTCACACGGGCATCCCTTTTTCAGAGTGAGAAGAAGCAAGAATCAAACATTGATTCCAGGACTTCACACGGGCTTCTGGCGCTGCTGCTGTCTTGGGCCGCCGAAAGGCCGCCCCTGTCCCTAGTGATGACTCCATAAATGGCGCAAACCATGAGCATGTCTCCATGGTTGCTTCTCCTGGTGGCCCTGACGCCACTCACACCAATTTCCATGGCTCTAACGCCATAATGGGAGATGTAGTCACACACTTTGCTTCTAATAGCGCTACGGACGCTCACGCCCAACCAAAATCCTCATTGGTTGCTTCTAAGGCCCCTCGCTCTTTCTGCAAAGCCTGTTCCTTCGGGAAATTAGGACCGAGACCGTCCTACGCAAAGGATCCCAAAATACTCATTCCGTTCTTACAGAGAATCCAAGGGGATATCTGTGGACCAATTCAACCATCATGCGGACCTTTTAAATACTTTATGGTATTGGTTGATGCGTCTACACGCTAGTCACATGTCGCGTTATTGTCCACTCGAAATAGTGCTTATGCTAAACTCCTCGCCCAGATTATCCGTCTACGGGCTCACTACCCTGACCACCCTATTAAGTCGATTCGACTTGATAATGCTGGGGAGTTTACATTGAAAACGTTCGATGACTATTGCATGTCACTGGGGATTGATGTAGAACATCCCGTTCCCCATGTTCATACCCAAAATGGTCTCGCAGAAGCCGCTATCAAACGACTACAAATGATAGCGTGGACATTGGTTATGCGCACCAATCTCCCTATTTCTGCTTTGGGATATGCAATATTGCATGCAGCGACACTTATTCGTCTACGACCTACTGCAACCCAATCTTACTCTGCGTTACAGCTAGTAACTGGATACGAGCCTGATATCTTGCATTTACGCATTTTTGGGTGTGCCATGTATGTGCCTATTACGCCGCCACAGCGTACTAAGATGGGTCCACAACGACGAATGAGCATCTATGTTGGCTTTGAATCTCCAACTATTGTCCGCTATCTTGAACACTTAACAGGCGATCTCTTTACCGCTAGATTTGTGGATTGCCACTTTGATGAGACAGTCTTCCCATCGTTAGGGGGAAATAAGAACACAGATGTTCAACAAGAACGACAGGAATTGTCGTGGTCTATCCCCACTATGTCTCATCTCGATCCCCGTACCGCACAGTCCGAACTTGAAGTGCGAATAATAATCGAGCTCCAGAACGTAGCAGACACTCTGCCTGATGCGTTTTCTGATGTTGCCAAAGTGACGAGATCACACATACCTGCTGCAAACGTGCATGCAAGGATCGATGTCTCAAATACTGGACATCAAGCCTCCCCTGTGACACCAGGAGATGGCGCCATTGCCCAACATGGCAATGATGTGGCATCTATGGCCGCAGGTCCCGCAAGAAAGTGTGGTAGACCAATTGGTTCGAAGGATACTCACCCTAGAAAGAAGGCGAATAAGGCACAGATAAATCCTTTGATCATTGATACTCAAAATCCGTCCCATGAGAATGTTCCGGATTATGGTTATGTCCATGAGACATCATTTGGGGACGCCTCGATGTCAGAACCTATCCCTGAGAACATAGATATCTCTGTTAATTACACTAGTGTACATGGAACGTGGGAAAGAAACTCCATCATCATTGATGATGTATTCATGTATTCAGTGGCGCGTTAGATTATTGAGACCTTGTGGCGTAATGAGAAAAACGAGATTGTAAGATATAAATCTCGCCTTGTGGCTCAAGGCTTCTCACAACGCCCTGGAATCGACTACGAGGAGACCTATTCTCCCGTAATAGACGTCATTACGTTCCGCTACCTTGTCAGTTTGGTAGTTTCTGAAAAACTAAACATGCAGCTTATGGATGTGGTTACTGCGTATCTATATGAGGATCTCGATACGGAAATATACATGAAGATTCCAGATGGCATTCAGTTACCCAAATCAAGTGGCTCTAGACCACGGAGCGCGTTTGCGATTAGATTGAAACGCTCACTATATGGATTGAAACAATCCGGACGGATGTGGTATAACCGTCTAAGTGACTACTTGGTTGGGAAGGGATATGTTAACAATGAACTATGCCCATGTGTGTTCATAAAAAGGACAAGTTCTGGATTTGCAATAGTAGCAGTTTATGTTGATGACATGAACATAATTGGCACCCTTAAAGAGTTAAGGAAACCGCTGAACACTTGAAATCCGAGTTTGAGATGAAAGATCTTGGGAAAACACAGTTTTGCCTCGGTTTAGAACTCGAGCACCGTAGAGATGGTATTCTGATTCATCAATCAGCTTATACCCAAAAGATGCTTAGGCGTTTCAACACTGACAAGATTAAGCCTTCAAGCACCCCAATGGTCGTCCGTAGTCTTGATCCAAAGAAGGATCCATTCCGTCCAAAAGATGACGACGAAGAAGTGCTAGAGGCAGAAGTGCCATATCTAAGTGCAATAGGCGCATTGTTGTATTTAGCACAATGCACAAGACCGGATATCTCATTCGCAGTGAACTTGCTAGCTAGATATGGCTCTACGCCAACACGACGCCATTGGACTGGTGTTAAAGATATCTTTCGATACCTAAGTGGTACGATTGATATGGGCTTATTCTATCCCTATAGAGAGATGATGGATTCGGACCCATCAAGTGCCAGGGACGCTACACATGGTGGATTGCGTTCCCTATCCCCAACTCAAAACGATATAAGTGTTTTGGAAGGTTTTGCTGATGTTGGGTATCTCTCTGATCCACACCAAGGTCGCTCCCAAACTGGTTATGTTTTCACCATGGGAAAGACCGCGATATCTTGGAGGTCTACAAAGCAGACCTTAGTCGCTACCTTTTCGAATCATGCAGAGATTATTGCTCTTAACGAAGCAGTTCGTGAATGTATATGGCTTCGATCCATAGTTACGCATGTTCGAAGGAATTGTGGTTTGAAGTCTACCACAGATGAGCCAACGAGCATTTATGAGGATAATGCTGCTTGCATTGAACAAATGAAGCAAGGCTACATCAAAGGCGACAACACCAAGCATATATCGCCCAAGTTCTTCTACAATCAGCAACAACAGAAGTTTCTCAAGATCAAAGTGAACCAGATTCGATCTGAGGACAATGCGGCAGACTTGTTTACCAAGTCATTGCCCAAATCCACGTTCGAGAAACATGTGGCAAGAATTGGCTTGCGGAAATTATCTGGACTCCCATGATCGTAGTCATCAGGGGGAGGCGCAGACATCAGGGGGAGATGTCTACATGTTCATCTCGAATCGTGAAGGGTGTGTTGTGCTCTTTTTCCCCTTCGACCGAGGTTATTTTTGTCCCACTGGGTTTTTGTTACTCGGCAAGGTTTTTTTAACGAGGCAACGAGAGAAGCACCGCGTTTGGACAACACAAGGGGGACTGTTTAAGGATATCTCTATTTTGTGTTTAATCCAAACTCTAGGTTACTTGACCTAGTGGTAATAGGGTTCAATTAGAAGAATCTAGAGATTCTCTTTCCTTGTATGATTCTAACTCTATGCATTGTAATCCTCTATATAAAGAGGCCCCTATTATCAATGAGAATACACAACGAATTTCTCTCAATTCCTGATTCCCTAAAACAATTTCATTTTAAATTTACGTCAAAATGATCTATTGAAAACATTCTGTTTGACGTTAATTGACACACTTTTCAAACTTCACTTTATATGAAGAAAACATTATGGGCTATCAAATACGTTTTGTTTTTGTTTTTTGTTTTTTGTTTTTGAAAGGATTTGAAAAATCATCCATATATCTCGACTCAAATTTGTTTAGGCATGTCTAGGTTTGGTTTTTTTCCCTTTCTTTTTGAAAATGATTTCATTGAATAAATTAACGGTTACAATAGTTTAGAATGACATCTTTTATAAAGTCGGGAGTTCTTAAAAACCAAGTTTGGCTATCACTATTTTTATTCTTGAATTGGACTATCACTATTTATTAAAGCATGAGAAACAAGCAAGTGTGCAACTTTATTTTCTGCTCTTGGTACATAATTAACCCTAAACTGAAGATGATCTTGTAACATTGCTTTTACTTCATCAACCAATTATTTCATGGTAGACAAATCAAGTACGTCTATTTGAACTGCTTGAACCAACAAGGAGCAATCAATCTAAAATACTGACTTGTTCATGGTTCAGTGCCGCAGCGATGTTGATTCCTTCTTTCAAAACCAAAAGTATTCACATGAAAAGGTGAAGTCAATAATGGAACTGACCTATTCTAAAAATAAAAAATAAAATAAAATAAAATAATGGAACTGACCTAGTAGATCCAACCTGAAATCCTCCCTCACAGTTTCGATACACAATTCATGCACCTCCCTTCCAATTTGAAGGCTGGAAAGCACCATCATAGTTCACTTTCATATAGATGTCTTAATCTACACATTTGATTTTTGAACTCCCCATACCATTTTATAGTAATCAATACTGCCTCAGAAGCATGCTGCATCTTCTGCTTTCATAATTGAGTAATTGACTATTGCAATTTTTTGTTTTACCCCATAACAAGATGAGAACCCTAGTCATGCATCTTCTTCTTTGATGAAGTAGTAACAGTGCCTAGCAGCCAAGAACTGAAGAACATACATGCAAACCCAACAGGCCATTGCAAGCCTGCCCCATTCCACACTTCTTTCGCATATGGGCAATCAACAAATACATGGCTATGAGGAGGTTGTTTTATGGTATGAGTTTTTTTTTTTTTTTTTCAAAACATTGTTAAGAGTTGTATATATATGTGTGTGTCTGTGTGTGTTTTTTTTTAAATTTATTTATTTATTTATATTTTTTTATGGCCCTCTGAGCAAATCATTATTATACTGCTTGTTGAATTACATAATGGATACCATTTTCAACTCAAAGAGGGGTATATAGTTTTATATATCTCATTGCTATGTAGTTTATTGGTTACTTATTCTAGATGTATATTATTTAATGTTATGGCTATCAGATATGTTAATGTCATGTCTATAAAAGCATCTTTAGCAATGTGATTACACATATTTCTATGTGCGTAATAAATTTTAAATACTAGAAGTAAGCTAATGTTCAAGTCAATTAATATGTTATTATTCTAATGTTATTTATTGAGTGCGGCTACTGCCACCCTATTAAGTATTTTCTTCACTCTACAAGTTTTTGATTTATTGGAAAACTAAAATATCATAATATAAAATTACAATAAAAGACAATATATTTTAAAAAATTATAATTTGTTTATCTTACTACACCATACAGAACACGTGCTTCAACTTCATTTTTAATATCTTCATTTATCGTTAAACCCTAACATTGTAGTTCAAACATTTGGGTATTTGAGATTTCTTGGTTTTGTTCTAAAAGAAATTTTATTTTGGGTTTCGAATTATTTTTTACTAAACCAATGTTCAGGTATTTTTGATTTGAACACCCGTAGCGTTGAGTAATATCCGAGTCGCACTTAATTTTCGTCTGAAACCTAGATACACCCATAAATTTCTCTTTTGGACACTAGATTATTAGGAGCAACCATCAGAAACTTCTTGGAGGCCCAAAGTGATACGTAGGCCCAGCTGCTAGGACTTCACACTAGGGCTGGACTCGGGTCGGTTCTGCAATTTCAAGAACTGAACCCGGAACCGGAACCGACAACTGAGGCTGGACTCGTTTCGGTTTTGCAGTTTTTTGTATCAAGAACCGAGGTAGAACCGAACCGACCATGCTCGGGTCGGTTCCTCAGTTTTTCTGTTCCAATCTCATATCGGTTCCATTCTCGGTTTCTCAGTTTTTCGGTTCCAAACTCGGATCGGTTCCAAATTCGGTTCCTCGGTTTTTCCATATAAAAACACTGCTTTTCAGCTGTTTCTACTTTCCAGTTTTCACTTTTCCTGATTTCCATACATACATTCAAATGATTCAATATATCACAATTTATTCACTCATTCAAACTCAAAACAGTGTCTACAATATACATATTCAACAATCAACATCAACATAGCAAATTAGCAATTTCCTGCAAACTCCCAAACTGTCAAAGCATGAAAGTGATGAAAGCATTAAACTATCAAACAATCAAAACTCTCAAACTATCAAACTATCAAACACAAACACTCAAGCACTTTCTAGCAATACAACTACAAACTCAAAGTCTGCAATAATACACATTTCCAGCAATACAAACTCAAAGTTTCACATGCAAAAACTGCAAACTCAAAGTCTCACATGCAGCAAATAAAA
>BDJD01004642.1:10835-51443 GCA_002564525.1 Rosa multiflora | reverse complement strand
TGCAGCAAACTAAAATACTGAAAGTCTGAAACTGAGCAATTCAAAGTCTCAAACTGAAACAAATAACCTAAAATTGAAATACTCCATGAATATTTCATCAAAGTGCACAACTGCAAACATATTTCCAGCAAAGCTTCCTCTTCCCCAATGCAACAAGCTAACAATGCTTCCAGCCTTCTGTCAATACTAAATCTACATAGAAATTTACAAATCTGCAATTAATGGTATTAGGTCTCATGTTGCAGATGATTATAAGTTGAACACAAACACACGGTACAAGTGAAAAGTGAAAACCTCAAAAACAATGCTTCCATGTCATTGTATGAATGACATAGGTCAATCTGTAGTGAATTTAATCAAAATGAGATGGAAGCTAGATATAAATCGGACGCTATTTGACCAACGTATGGCTAACATAGATTCTGTTGGTATCCTTAAGTATTTGAACTATCAGAACAGAAATGCAAAAGGAAGCAGTATAAACAAGACTACAGTGCAACTAAGATGGTCAATAAATCCTAGTTGATAGAAAGCACTACTTATTACTCCAATATAATCAGCTCTTCATTTCTGAGATTTCATGTCTGGTCTATTTTTCAGTTCTATTGTGTCGTATAGTCTTACACTCTTACTTGCTCAAAATTCTTTGATATGAAAGGTATTGACTCTGCAATCTATTCCAATACATATTCCAGAACATCCAACAACTTAAAAAGTTCAACTTCCTTGTTTTAACTACTATAGCTTATTCAGTAACAGCTGCATTGTAATTTACATTTTCAAATTGGAATGGAAAATTCCTTCAACTGTTCAAAACTTGGGCAAGAACTTCGAAATAGAGGAAATGTGTTTGCTTTTCTTATTGAATTTCTGGCATTCAGTCATTCACCAAAAATCAAACTAATAAATTCAAATTGGAAAACAAACCAGTTCACAATAATTCCATACACATGGAATACCCAATTCGAAAATTATACTTGCATTAATCAGAATCCAAGTAACAGAGTGAATTCACAATCCATATTGTACCCAGAACTATCCTTTCCATTAGAAACTAATACTAAAAACAAAAAATCCCAACCACATCTTAGTCACTTGGATATGGGATGAGGGAGAGATCGATTTTGATTGATGTGATGTTCAGTTAATTAGCAACATTATCTTTGTTAAAAACTTTAAATTACCATCAAGATCAAAATATCAAATGGAAATAGTCAAATCGAACCCATTTCAACTATACCCATTCAAAATCGAACCCATTTCCCACAAGATTAAATGGAAATCCAAGTATCGAACCCAATTTTAGAATTCAGAAACTCAGAAGAGAAGAAGAAGAGGAGCGGAGCTCGGAGAGGGAGAGAGAGATAGTGAGATACCTAGAGCCTAAAGGCGGAGCTCGGAGACCGGAGAGGCAGACTGGCAGAGCGGGTTGCTGGTTGCAGCTATGTTCGCTGAACTACACTCAGCTGTGTTCGCTGGAGGAAAAAGTAGTTAGATTTCACGGATCTGAGGAAATTGCAGAGCGATGAGAGTAGAATGAGAAAAATGATCATTCAGGGTTTCGATCTTACACAAATCGAGCCGAGGACGAGGACGTCTGGGTTTACACAAATCGAATGAGACTGAGAGAGTGAGACTTTGAGGGAGGTCGTCTAGGTTTCAATCTTCTATTACAATTGAGCCGAGGACGAGGACGAGCAACAGACAAGACGAGGACGAGCGCCATTTGTGTTTCTACTTTCGAATGGATAGGATGGAGATTGAGAGAGTGAAAGTTTGAGGGAAGAGTCGAAGAGATAACATTTTAGGGTTATGATCGAATGGATAGGATATCATGAGATAAGATGGAAGGCTCTGATCGCATTTGGAAGGCTAAGTGTGTGCCTGATCACATGAGAAAGGGTCTATTTTACAGAAATAAGCTCACCATTAATGTCCACTTATACACTGACATATGTAATTCGGTTCTAAGGATGTTTTAAAAACAAGGACCGGAACCGAACCGAGAATATGTCTCCAGGAACCGAACTGAAAAAAATGTGTATACAAATGTCGTAGAACCAAACCGAACCGAGACTTTCGGTGCGGTTCCTTCGTTTTTACTGTTCCAAATCCCAGCCCTACTTCACACCGACAAGGAGATTCTGCTCCATTTTTGCTCCCCTTCTTTCTTCTCTTAGGCAAACCCAGACGACCTCGAAGCATGGCTGAATACTCCCAGAACAAGGCATACTACTGCACAATCGATGAAGGACTTTGAGAGGGTTTGGGAGATGTAATATGACTTGGAGATGGAGATGCGCCTGGGTCTTCGTCAAAACAGAATTTCTCAACCATTGAAGCTTGCAATTGGCTTTATCGCTTCTCAGCGAGAAAAATTGGGCGAGGACCCTCTCCATTTTGCTTTTTTGCTTCTCGCTTTGTAATTCAAAGACTCAAGTGCTGACATGCAACCTTTATAGTAAATTTTGACAGGATATCCAACAATACTTGCAGAAATTCTCTACTCTGTGCACACCAAATTATATCCTCAATTTTACTCTTTTCCTTAAATGCTTTCTCGTATCAAGTTCTCAATTTGGTACATATGACGTTGTGTTTTGGTATGAAAAGTCTGATTTGAAATACACTCTTGTGTCACGTTGGTTGAGTCAAACTTGGAACCAAAATTTTCATTATTGGTCCTATATTAAAACAAAGTTCTTTTCTTTCTCTTTTCTACACCCTAACAATTTTCTAGTATTTTCTAGAGTTTGGGTCTTTACGACTGCTGATATACATGTTCAACATACTTGCTGACTTCTTTCCTGCCTTGCAAAAAAAAAAAAAAAAAACTGATTTTTGATTTACCCTGCACTACATTTTGAAACAAAGCTTCTCAATCGTTGAATTGACTTGAAGCAAAGCTTCATTCTTTGACTACAGCTACATTGAAGTTACGAGTTTACGAACTCAAAAATAGATCACTCAATGAAGGTCTGCCTGTATTAATAACTAATATATGCTTTTGGCTTTTAAGTACTTATGACGTTTTAGCCTTGGCCATTTACCAAAAGCCTTGGCAATGACTTTCTTATCTGAACAAAATCTTTTAGCTGTGCACAGTTGGTCATTTTCCCTTTTTTTTCTTTTTTTCCTACAAGAGTTTGCTTACAGTAAAGAGACTTTACATGTTAAGTTGATGCCAATTTCAGTTTTGCTAATGAAAAAGCTGATCTCTCATACTTTCGAATCAAAGTATGGGTAAACTTTTCATTTGTTTTAAATCTAATTCTTTTATCTGATTACTCTTTTACTCATGGTTTGTGAACTTGAATTTGTATGTTGTTGAAAGTCTAACTATACCTATAAAAAGTGAAAACCTACCATTACTTCAATGTACAAGGTTCATATATATGTTTACTGATTTGGCTTTTCATTAAATTTTATATGGATTATTTACTTGAGATCAAATTTTACTCCCTAATCATGCCCCTTGTTATTCGCAAAATGATTAACTAATTCTTTTGATATAATAAACTGATTTCAGTGGGAGAGGAGAGGCATCAACCAGTACACCTAAGCAGATATTGATCAAGTGCGAAATGAGTGGGGGAAGTTTGTTGCCAACACATATGTGCATGAGCCATGAAGTAGCGCGCTTGTTGCTGGTCCATTTTTGCTAAGGAAAGCATCTTTTTTTGTGATTGTCTGCTGGTACATTGTCATGCACTGTGTGTTGCATGTTTTGGAACAATGGATATATATGTATTAGCTTTTTGATGTCCCAAGTAGATGGGCATGCACTAGAATGTTTTTCTTGATTAAAATGTTGGGTTCAATGATTAGTGGTTTGCAATGTTTATATTTGGTATGTAAATGGATCAAATGCACAATTTAATTCAGGAATGGGATATGTTCAAATAATCAGACAACAGAACAGATATAATGATAACTGCCTGTTGTCTGAATGGCCAAAAATGGGGACAAATCACACTGCAATCATTCATATCACACATCGGTTTTTAACAAATCACTGTCTTCTAATCTACACTCACACAGTAGAAGTAATTAAACTCTGTTGTCGCAAAGTTAATCAGACAATAGAAAAAAAATTGAATTATGTTGTCCCAAAGTTAATCAGACAACAGATATAGTCCAAGAACTGAAGTTTGAATATCAGTCAGACAACACACAAAATAAAAGTCTGTTGTCTGAGAAGCTCAACATACAAAAGCTTCAACACTAGCACTGTTGTCTGAAGGCAGTGCCGCAACTGCCGAGCCACCTGCCGAGCCATCTGCCGAGTATCACACAACATGTTTAACACATACACGTTGTCTGTATGTTTCTCAAACAACTGTGTTCCACCGTTGTTTGAATTTTCAACAGACAACGGCTCGGTCTACAACTGTGGCACTCCAAATCAGACAACAGTTTTCTTCTGTCGTCTGATAAAGATTTTGGCATAGTGAAGTAGAAGCTTTGCATTACATTTATGAATGCAAAGCTTGCTGAACTTCATTTATTGATTTGGTCGAATAAGATTCTTGTTTAACTCGTTTTGTTGTGCTGGTGTGCAGGTACGTACAGAGCCTGGGAAAGCTAGAGTACTGGCCAATTTGAGAACAAATTTATTTTGGGCTTGCCTTATATGTGAGGCAAAAGCTTTGCTTTTGGAGGGAGCAACTTCTTTTTTATTTGCTTCAAGGATCATGGTTTATGAACAGGGCATGGCACATCTGTTCGTCAGTAGCACTAGTAATTTGCAGGTTTGATCTTCTTTTCTTTTTTTCAAGTATTTACTAAACAATGAGAGGGAGTCTAACTAACACCCGATGACGTTCCTCACACACGGTGCCAAAAAAAAATCTAACTGTCAGAGAGTTTCTCTCCAAGCCGGACGTTGTCGACATTCTCGCTATTACATCTTAGTCCGAGAGGGGAAGTTAGTGTAGTGGTGTGCTCTAGCTGTATTGGCTCTGATCTTTGTTATTGTCGAAGGGTTGGTGTCTGTTTAGAGAAAAAGAGACAATGAATGGCCAGAGTTGCATACCAATTTTCATCATCAATGGGGACCGGATGTTATACCTTGGAAATTCGTTATTAATTTCTGATAATTTTCTTGAAATTATTAAGTTGGTCTCTAGTACGATGTCGTGGTTCGAGAGTGGAGTGAAAGTGTTTCGGTCAAATAATTACTCGAAACGTTTTATTTTCGAGGGGTCAAGGAGTTGACCTTTTATTAATTAAGTTTCTCCAAAATCTTCCTTCACAAAAGTCATAAAGCGCATTGATACGAGTCCGTGGACATGCGGCACGTGTAAATCGGAGTTCATATGAGAAAGTTATGGTCAACAAAAGTTATTTCCATTTTCAAAAATTTGTGTATAAATAGGAAAAAAAAACCCCCGAAAATTCATGAGTTTCCCTTTTCGGAAGGTTTCAGAAATTTCCAGAAATTTGCTTCTTTCCATTCTCTCTCCTCATAACCCTAGACTTGACCCGGACCCAGTTTTCTGACCAGGTATTTTCTTTGATTTCCGGTGACCCCCTGCGGTGAACCCAACCCATGTCAACTCACCGGCACTTCCTCGTCCTCCCTGCGGTGGTGACTTGCTTCGAAACGCATCCACGACGATGGATCAAAGCAGCAAAGATCAGCGGTGACTGACCCGACGATGGCTAAGCATGAAATTGGTCAGGTTTTGAAGCTCTCTACGTCCTCTTTCAATTCCCGGTGGTGGTGTTGAGGGATTTGTACCGAAAGAGCTTCAATTCTTGGTGAACAATGGATTTGTGCTTGTGCGGCGAACAGCGGCGCTCTAGGCTTAACAGGCCAATATCCCAGGTATTAAAGTTGATCATTGTATTGAGATCTCCAAGTTGGATGGTTGGATTGAGCTGTGTGAACCCTAAAAAGTTTAACGAGCTAAATTGAGATCGTTCGATAAACTACTTAACGATCTCCGAACTTATCTTGATCACAAGGTAAGTTGGATTCTATCGAAGGTGCTGGAAATTTACCTATGTGGTTAGCTTTTGGAAACTTGGTTGCCATGTTGCATGCCTACTGTGCTATCATGTTTGAGAATGGTAGATTGGATTGATAGTTAATAACAAAAGCAATGTTGCTAAGGCAGTTTGTTGGTGAATGTATTGTTCTTCTAGGTTGTGAACAATGGCGGATCTAGGAATGAAAGTTCGGGTGGGCTAGAACTTCTTGACAAAAAAAAAAAACGTTAACCAGCAGGGCCTCCATTTTCCAGTCATATGTAATATTAAGAAGAAAGAAAAAAGAAGTAACCAAATTATATTGAATAACCCCATACATGAGTAAGTAGAACCTATTGGTGCAATTTACACAAACATATTACTCCCATCATATTGCGTGAGAAAAATGAGGATGAGACATTAATTGCTATTTGTAGTTACCTGCTTGTTATGCATGCACATTGGAGACATCATGAGACCACGAATCTGAACACGAAGTAGTCTCCTGGAAGTCAATGACTTCCACTATACTTTTTGTAAGGCGCTGGAGGAGCTGTGGGATTGGAGGTACACTAACATCTAAAACTCCCTTAAGAATTTGAACAACTGGCCTCATTGTTGGCCTATCCTTCTCATCACTTGATTACACTAACACACTATGCATGCTCTAATGAGTTCATCTATGCAGCAAGGCCTTCCAATCTGTAACTAATAAGGCAACAACATCTTCTCCTTTAGTTACTGCATTTGCAACTCGAATCAGAAAGTAAGTTTCTAAATCCTTGTCTTAGCCTTCTGTGTTTCTCCTTCCAGACAATAAACAACATATCATAGCTATAGACATCAGATTTTGGTATCATGGTTATATAGGTTGGCAATTAACAAAGATTTCCAGTTATCAATCACAAAGCAGCTGGTTATAACTATAACCCAATTCCAAATTTCCAATAGCAGCTGGATATGGGATGCTTACATCTAAAACCCATGAACTCCTTTTACAATTAATGTTAATAGTAGTCAAATCTGAATCTAAGTATTAAACAAGAAGATCAGTAAATTGATGCTAGTATCAACTTGCTGATTACAGAACACAAGATGAAGCAAAACAAGAATTAAAAAATCCATAGAACCAGAGACTCCTGAATCCCATCATTTTGGGTCTTGGGTTTTTTCGATACCCTTATTCACAACATTGAAACTTTCTCTTCAACTAAGCTTGTGTATTCACCATTTCTTAGAAACACGCTTCTTTTCCAGATTACCAAATCAATTTGAACTAAATTCATCAAAACAACTCTGTATTCACTAATTGAATCAAATCCTAGCTCTAGCTTAAGAGAAGCTTAAGCCTTTATTGCCACAGATTTAGTGAAAACTCAAAGAACTTTCAATAGAAACAGAGAGAGAGAGAGAGAGAGAGAGAGAGAGAGAGAGAGAGAGAGAGAGAGAGGGAGGGAGAGAGTTACCATGGTTGTGGATAGCACAGCAGCAGCTATCCCTCTTTTGACTGCATCCAGAGCAATAGAATTTGACTGCAACCTTCATTCTTCAATTCACGAAATCTTCAATCCACTACAACATACGAAATTGAATTTCACATCAATCCTTAACCCTATAAATTGCCCCAAATTAGATTGATTCAATTAAACAAAATTGAACTTACATTGAATTCATTGCCCCAAACTAAAGAGGGAGAGTAAGAGAAGTAGATACGACTTGATCACTGAGAGATGGGGAAGGGTAGAGCAGCAGAAGGCGAGAGGAAGAGGATGAGAGACTGGAGAATGACGCGTTCGAATAGGCCGTAGTCTCCAGACCAAACTTCGAGTTCGAGAGTTGGGACTCGTGAGCAATTCGGGTGGGCTTCACTATGGACAGAATTACTATGCGACGAAATTTGAAATAGAAGTACACTTGAGTGTTGAATAATTGAGATCGTTTGTTAATGAAATTGGGGAATATTTGGGTTAATTATCGAATATGTCTTGATTGGTCAAACGTTGGTCAAACAACGGTCGAAATTGGTCAAACCAGGAAAGATTAATCAAATCTTGGTCAACTCTTGGTCAAACCAGGAAAAGTTGGTTGTACGATTTGTTAATCGTCGAGATTTCAATTATTAGTTCAATGAGATATTAACTATCGAAATGTCGGAACTTAGAACTCTAGTTACCCGAGGAACGGAAGGTTCGCGGCTCTCAGAGTATGTGAGAGAAAGCATCGGAATCTAGGTAGGGGATTCGGGACTCTCCTCGATGAGTGTTTTTTTTTTATATTATATTATTGTCAACATGATGCATGTTAAGTGGGATGGTTTAGTTATGTTAAAATGCAATGTGTACTAACCAAATCGTGAAAAATGTGATGGCTTGAGAGCAAAGGGGGCACTGACTTCATTGGGTTCGATCCCCAAAACCTCCGGAGGGTTAGTTACGCCGGTCGTTCGGGTATTCGGATCGTCATGACTGGCCCGGTACGTGTGTGTAGCTAGGTAGTGGACGCTCTCTGTATACTTACGTGGTTATAAACTAATTTGAGATAAGGCCAGGGTCATGTAGTGGGTCTATGAGACTGACCATTAGGTCATACTTGGATTTGGTTTTCAAATTGAAAAATATTATAAAGTTTTTCGTTCCTTTAAATATTTGGTGTGAGTATGTTTTCATACTGGGCAGCCCAAAAATTTATTTATTGGTTTTAATTCTAGTTGAGATAGAGTTCCTGTTGAGCAGCGAGGACGAAAGTTCACCCCTACAATAGTGTGAATGTAGGTACTGTACACTAGTGACGAGACAATAGCGGACAGAGCTGGGTGTCCGGAACAAGTTCGGTAAACCATCTTCTGGACTTTATTCTGATTTCTATTTCTCGAACTTTGTATCCCGGAACTTGTATGAAACTATTCTTGTGTTGAACCTAGTTAAATTCTTATTCCTTGAATTTTGTACCTCCCGAGTGAGCATTCATTTCAAGTCTAGACGAACAAATTGAATTTAGTGATTCAAGGATTTTCAGCTCAAAAATATTTGTAGCTTCCACTGTGTTTATACAAAAGGTTTTTCAAACAAAATGCCTAGCGGTTCTCTGAAATGTAAATTGAGTGTTCGGTTTATGTTTTAGAGACTCGCAGCACTGTGACATACTTAAGCCGGTGAGATGCAGCTTGGAGTGTTACAAGCTGGAGTGAAGTTTGGCACAACAGCGCGTGGGGTTCTGATATGCTAGAAGGAGCACACAATTTAACCCTACAAAATGAATGTCATGCACCGAATTTTGAATAAAGGAAATCCAAATCTGAAACGCGATAACTCACAATAGCCCAAAAACTTAGAATTTTTATTTCAATTAAACTAAGCCACAAATAACTGAAACTACAAACGTTAATACAGACTCAATCACTAAAGTCAAATATTGTGTTTACATAAACACGAAAGCATCAATGTAAAATGTAACACTTACTGAGATCCTACCAAAAATAGTAGTACAATAACAAAAATAGGTTCTGAACCTAACACTGCTGCACTGCTTGCCTCGATCTCAACCCTGGTGATCCTGACCTGCAAGAATAACCCTTACACCATGGAATAGTGCACCGGGTTGCAACAACAAACCCAGTAAGCTTTTCAAGTTCGTATGAGTAAACTCAAATAAAATAACTCAAACACTACCTGCTTAACAATTTCTCAACTCAAGAATAAATTAAAACAACCTGAAACCAACTCTACAATTTAATATGAACCCATGTCCCTCAATGGACAATAAAAGAAAGACACCACCTGAAACTTTCTTTTAAAAATGTGTACTCATGGGCCTCAAATAACCCACGTGTTACTCCCATGTAATACAATGGCAGACAGACTAGAGCCCTAACTGATTGTAAACCATTCACCTGGCCAAAGGCGTGGTTCCTGGTATTTTTGCCTTTATCACTACTGTGACACTAGATCTGTAGATCTGAAAACATTTAAAAAGTCCCACATGATTCAAAATGTTACACCAAAACTCAAATACTCTTTCAACATAATAAAATCAACAATTACATGATATATTGTATTCCCGCAAAGAGTAAACGCCCACAACAATAAACCGAATAAAATCACAATTTACTACGCATAACACAATGACACTAATACCAATTATAGTCCATAATCGTAAAACTAGAGAAAAAATATTTTTATAATTAAAATCTCATTTTACTTACCTATGAACCGTAGCCAATAAAGTTCATATAATTTAAAACAAAACTTTATTTCCAGAAAAAAAATTTCACAATTCAGCGATTAAACCTAACGATAATGTAAGTCGGTTCATAAATGAACCACGTGAGATTTACTCACCTCTAAACCCGCTGCGTCTTCTCTCACAGCCGAGATAAAGTCCAGAACACTCTCCGTCAATCACCTAAGTAAAATAACGCCTTAACTTAGTACACGATTAAAACATAAGCGGTTACGGTTTGAACCGAGCATTTGAACCCAAAACTAAAAATTTTGTCAATCGAGACATAACTTCCTCCAAGACCTCTCAAGGTCTTCGTAACACTTTTAGGATCAATTTCTCAAAATTACAATGCGATCCAACGGTCGGATCCTCAAGGATCGCAAACTGAGACAACCAAAATTACGTAAATCTAGTATGCTTCAAAATATCACAATATGACCTTATGATGTATTGACAACCTCGTATCAACGAGCAGGTGACAACCATGAAAACAAACCCCAAAATCCGGTCAGTGGCTCCGCTTGGGCTCCACATGCCGCCGGCAACCCCCAAAATTAGGTGGCGAGACCTATGCCAAAATCTTCATCCAACATGTACAATAACTTTCACAACTAGCACAAAGTTTGAATCAAAGCCAATTGGTCGAAAAATACCTCAACAGTTCATGAAATTAGAAATCGCCTAGTTTTCCGATCTGCTTTAGTTCATCCTCCACACTTCGAATCAGTTAAAGCCACCTGGTGAGCATGATCAGCGTCTTTCGGGGTTTCCAAAACGACCGGTAGAGCAGCCTGAGGTGGATGGACGGCAACGATATTGGCGTTGACCTAAAACTAGGTTTAGGATCGTGACCTGCTTACAGCGGCGTGTAGAGGCTGAGATGGGCAGAGATGCTACCATAGATCAATGGAGGAGGAAAAGGCGAAGGAAAGGGACCGATGCAGCGTGTAATGGTGGCTAGATGGCGGAGATATCGCCGGAAGAATTTTGGCGGCGATTTCCAGTCGGGGAGAGAGAAAAGGTTCCAAGTTTTTATTTTGGGAAATTAGGGTTTTTTTTTTGGAAAATTTTCAGAATTTTTCCTATTTATCAAAAAATGGAAACTTTTCTGATGACCATAACTTCTTCATACAAACTCTGATTTTTGCATTCGGCATGTCCAGGAAATTGTATTGACGCGTTCTACAATTTTGGTGAAGGAAATTTTCACATAATCTTAACCTATAAAAAGGCAACCCTTGAATCGAAGCATTCTGAGTGGATAGTTGTCCGAAATAATTATTCTTGATTTATCATAAGAACAAGGCATCGAAACTATAATTTGTACTAACTGGGACATTTATTGATTTGACAAAAAATACACGAAAATCCAGGTCATTACAATCTACCATCCTTAAAGGAATTTCATTCCGAAATTCAAGTACACTAATCAACGAAAAGCTATGGATACCTAGTCCTCATGTCAGACTCTAACTCCCAAGATGCATCACCCTCATCGTGGTGACTCCACAATACGTTGACCAAGTCAACCTCCTTCCTACGAAGCCTTTTTGTCGACCTATCCAAGATACGAACAGGTTCAACAACAAAGGTCACATCATCATTCACCTCAATAATACCACAATCAATTACATGTGACTCATCCTGGACATACTTTCTCAGTATAGACACATGGAAGAAATTGTACACACCAAACATACCAGGAGGTAAAGAAGCCAATAAGCCAAATCTCCGGCCCTCTCTAAAATCTCAAAAGGTTCAACATACCTCGGTGCTAACTTTCCCTTCTTGCCAAATCTCACCACACCCTTCATGGGTGAGACCTTCAAGAACACATGGTCACCCTCCTCAAACTCAACCTGTCTTCTTTTCAAATCTACATAGCTTTTCTCCCTACTCTGTGCCGTTCGGATCCTGTTTCGAATAATAGAGTTCTTCTTGGTAGTCTCTTGAACAATCTTGGGACCTAAGAATTCTCTATCTCCAACTTTCGCCCAACAGACAGGAGTCCTACATGGCCTACCATAAAGAGCCTTATCTGGTGCCATGCCGATACTAGAGTGATAACCGTTATTATAAGAGAACTCAACCAACGACAGATGATCCTCCCAACTTCCCTTGAAGTCCAAGACACAAGCTCTCAACATATCTTCCATCACCTGATTCACTCTCTCAGTCTACCCATCAGTCTATGGATGAAAAGCTGTACTCATATCTAAGGAAGTTCCAAAGGTTTTCTGGAAACTACCCCAGAAATCCGAAGTAAATCGAGCATCCCGATCTGAAACAATCGATACAAGCACCCCATGAAGTCTCACTATCTCATCGACATACAACTTGCACAAAGTATCACTCGAGTATGTCTTCGACACAGGGAGAAAGTGTGCCGACTTTGTCAAAAGGTCAACAATCACCCATACTGAATCATGACTTTTCCTGGACCTAGGCAATCCAGTCACAAAATCCATAGAGGTCTACTCCCACTTCAACACAGGGATAAGTAATGGCTTCAACATACTTGCAAGTCTCTGATGCTCTGCCTTCACCTGCTGGCAAGTAAGACACTTGGACACATACTTTGCCACATCTCTCTTGATCCCATTCCACCAGAATTGCCTTCGTAGATCCCTACACATCTTGGTGCTCCCCGGATGTATAGTGTACCGAGATTGATATGCCTCCTGAAGAACCTCCCCTTTGAGATCATCACAATCTGGAATATACAATTTCGATCTCAACCTCAAACCACCATCCAATCCAACTGCCCACTTAGAAGGACAATCATCAATCAAATCTATAGCTAACTCTGCCAACCTTGCACTTGAGAACTCATCTTGCGCTTAAGCCTGAATCATCCTGGAAAACAAAGTAGGTTGCACAGAAATACTACCATGGAAGATCCCCTGCCCTCCTCTTGATGGCACAAGGTCAAACTCGGATGCAGTCTCCAACATGAGTCACTCCTGAACCATGACAAAAGCGACAATACCCCTCGGTCTCCTATTCAAGGTGTCTGCCACTACATTGGCCTTTCTGGGATGATACTCTAAGGTGAAGTCATAGTCCTTTATGAGCTCCATCCACCTTCTTTGTCTAATGTTCAACTCATTCTAAGAGAACAAATACTTCAAACTTTTATGGTTAGAAAAGAGTTCGAACTTCTCACCATACAAGTAATGCCTCAAAATCTTCAAGGCAAACACCACAACAGCCAGCTCTAAATCATGAGTGGGGTAGTTTCTCTCATGAACCTTCAACTGTCTAGAGCTATAAGCAACAGCACCACCATGCTGCATCAACACACACCCCAAACTCTGATGAGATGCGTCACTATAGATGACTAAACCACCACCACTAGTGGGAATAGTCAACACCAGAGCTGTAATCAATCGTCTTCAGCTCATTGAATGCCTTCTCACATTCCTCAGTCCATACAAACTGAACATCCTTCTTGGTCAACTTAGTCAAAGATGAAGCGATACTAGAGAACCTCTCAATGAATCGCCAATAATACCCATCCAAACCAAGAAAACTATGGATCTTCGTAACAGTAGTGGGGCGACTCCAACACATTACCTCCTCAACCTTAGAAGGATCCACAGATACTCCATCCTTTGACACCACATGACAAAGAAACTTGACCTCCTTCTGCCAAAACTCACGCTTCTTGAACTTGGCATACAACTTGGCCTCCCTAAGAACCTGTAGCACAATCCGCAGATGCTTACCATGATCCTCCAAAGACTTGGAGTAAATCAAGATATCATCCACGAATACTACAACAAACTTATCCAAGTACGGACTGAACATATGGTTCATCAAATCCATAAAAGTAGCAGGTGCGTTGGTTAGACCAAAATGCATGACAACAAACTCAAAATGTCCGTACCCAGTCCTGAAAGCAATCATAGGAATATCCTGCTCCTTCACCCTCAACTGGTAGTAACCAAATCTCAAATTGATCTTAGAGAACACAATAGCTTCTCTAAGCTCATTAAACAAGTCAACAATCATAGGCAAGGGATACCTATTCTTGATAGTCACCTTGTTCAACTACCGATAATCCACACACAAATGAAGTGAACTATTCTTCTTCTTCACAAACAATACCGGTGCGCCCCAAGGAGAAACACTGGGTCTAATGAACCCCTGCTAAAGTAAACCCTCAATCTAAACCTTCAACTCCTGAAGTTTAGCTGGCGCCATCCTATAAGGTGCCTTAGATACAGGTGCAGTACCTGGTATCACATTAACAGTGAACTCCACTACCTTCTTTGGATGCAACCGAAGTATCTCCTGGAACTCATCAATATACTCAGAAACAACAGAAATCTCAGCAAGCACATTAGCACTACTGACAGTCTCTATGTGTGCCAAGACTCCTGCCCTTATAGCAGTATCAGATCTCAGACACCGATAACGAAACACCGGCTGTCCAAGGATAAGGAAATACATTACCATCTCAAAACAATCAATCATAGCATGCTTTGGCCTTAACCAATCTATACCCAAGATCACATCGTACGTATGGCTCGGAATCACAATCGAAGCTGTAGAGAACTCTTTACCACAAATCACAATAGAGGATGCATCACAAATCATGTTAAGCTCAAGAGAAACACCGAGAAGCGATGTGACACACAAGGATCTAGCATGAGGCATAGTAGTCAAACCCAACCGGTCTACTAATAACTAGATATGAAAGAATTAGTCACTCTAGTATCAAACAATACTCTAACAAGGTAGTTAAAAACATATTAGGTACCTTCCATCCAGGAACCTCGCTGACCTATAGCAAATACCCTAGCCTGACCCGGAGGTAGCTGTCTCTGCTGAGTCCTCTGCGCAACATCCAGAGGTCAGGTACACTCTCTGACGAAATGCCATGCCTGCCCACATCTATAGCATGCCCTGCTCTTTGGCTTCGTGCACGCTCTGAAAACATGGACTATCTCACCGCAGTTGTAACATGTCAGAGGTGCGGCCGGTGTTGCCTGCCTGACAGGTGCAGCTACCACTTTAGCTGGAGCCTGATGATGAGTCTGCTGTCTTTTCCAGGACCTGCCATGATAACCTCTTGAACTACTGCTCTAGGAAATTGAGCTTCCCCTTCCCCTGAAAATCTCTCTAAGTTGAAGCCGCCAACTCTTCCTGGTAAGTCTAGGTGTCCTGCTCAAGAGCCATGGCCTTAGCCAAAAAAGAAGTGCCACTGTAGGCAACTCCAGAATAGTCACATCATGCCTGTGAGAAGCATTCATCCCTCAATGAAACTTCTTGGCCAAACTCAGAGCATCCCACGGTTTCACAAAACGATACAACCGTGAGAACTTCGCCTCATAATCCCTAAAATTCATAGTTCCCTAAACTAAAGCGAGGAGCTCCACCTCCTACTGCTCTGTCACTGATGCTGGGAAATACTTCTCTTTAAAGAGTCTCACAAAATCCACCCAAGTCATGGTGGACACATCCCCAGCCCTTTCTATGCACTCCCACCATACCCGTGCCTCATCTTGGAACAGAAAAGCAACTATCCCCCTCTTCTCATTGTCGGTACAGACGACCAACCTAAAGTAGTTCTCCATATTCCTGATCCACTGATCAGCCAACATGTGGTCTGCAACCATTTGAAATGGGACTGCTCCAAGCCAAGTAATCTCACTCACCAATCTCGCCAGACAAGTGGCATCTATCACATCCACAATAGGTGGACAACGCACAATGTATGATATCTCCAACTCCTCCTCATAGAACTCCTCAACTAGAGGGACTCTGCTCTACCGCTAGCTCTATCCCCTCCTCGGGGTCTACCTCGGCCTCTAACTCTGCCTCTCAGAGGATTCATCACCTGAGAAGCATAACAACACTTGGTTACTACTTGTATAAAACTTAAACGCAAGTATAAGTTAGATACAAGACTGCATTAACCAAGACGCCAACATAAGGAGGGCACACAAAGCTCCAATGATGACCTAACGTTCAAAATGACACCTAACTCTCCCACATACCCAATGATTATATCAATACCGAAGAGTATATGATGGGGATCCGCTGCAGACGGACCATCACTAGAGTAGTGCTGACTATCACCAAATATGTACCTTACGTTCTAATACCAAACTGTCACGCTCCAAATTTTGAATAAAGAAAATTTAAATCCGAAACACGATAACTCACAATAGCCTAAAAACTTAGAATTTTTTTTTTCAATTAAACTAAGCCATAAATAACTGAAACCACAAATGTTAATACAGACTCAATCATTATAGTCAAATAATACATCACCAAGTGTTTACATAAACACGAAAGCATCAATGTAAAATGTAACACTCACTGAGAGCCTACCAAAACAGCAATACAATAACAAAAATAGGTTCTGAACCTAACACTACTGCACTACTCACTTCGATCTCAACCCTAGTGATCGTGACCTACAGGAATAACCCCTACACCATGGAATAGTGCACCGGGTTGCAACAATAAACCCGGTAATCTTTTTAAGCTGGTATGAATAAACTCAAATAAAATAACTCAAACATTGCATGCTTAACAATTTCTTAACTCAAGAATAAATTAAAGCAATCTAAAACCAACTCCACAATTTAATATGAACCCACATCTCTTAATTAATGGACAATAAAAGAAAGACACCAGTTGAAACTCTCTTTTAAAAACGTGTACCCATGGGCCTCTAGTAACCCACGTGTTACTCCCATGTAATACAATGGCAGACAGACTAGAGCTCTAACTTATCATAACCACTCACCTAGCAAAAGGCATGGTTCCCGATATATTTGCCTCTGCCACTACTGTGACACCAGATTCGTAGATCTGAAAACATTTAGACAGTCCCACATGATTCAAAATGTTACACCAAAACTCAAATACTCTTTCAACACAATAAAATGAACAATTATATGATATATTGTATTCACGCAAAGACTAAATGTGTGAGCCCCGGAAAAACTCAGTGAGTTTAGTGAGATAGTTTGAGGAATTAAATTTTCGATCTCAACACTTATTTGACTGCTTGAGATTATTTTTCAAAATAATTACACAAGGTTACATCTTCAATTTAAGGGCCCGATATTAAAGCATGCGACGTCACGAGTCCGTGGGTACTTTCAGGGATTTTTTTGGAACATCTAAACTATTTATTCTGAATTTTTGAAATTTAGAAATTATAGAAATTCATTTTAAAAACAGAAATTATTGCGGTGTGGTCTGGATCATGGAATTTATCATCGCTTGATCTCAGCCGTTGCAATTCAATTAAGGGAGGCTATAAATAGGGGTTGATCGGATCGAACGCCCCAGAATGATGGAGAGGTCTCTGGGCTCTTCGACCTCTATTCTGGACCCGGTAACCCGCGAAGGAGATCAGACGGAATCTTCTCTGTCCGACCACATCACGACTGCGCACTGGCATCAATAGCTTCATTTCCCCGTAACCGACTTCTTTCTGGGGTCAGATCGTCCAACTGGCAGCTCTGGGAAGAGAATTGAAGCTGGAAGCTTCGAGTTTTCCTGCTATACTTCGACAAATTCCGGTGACAGAATGATTTGCATGAGATAGGAAAATCAATCCTTTCGTTGTTCCCTACGTGTTGATGCAATCAGTTTTTTGATTCGATTTAGTTTTAACAAATTGTGTTTTGGGTGTTCATGGATTCTATGGCAATCACCGTCTACGGCAAATTTTTTGGGCTTCTGGGTTCAACTTCGACGTCTAGGGGCGTGGACTGATGTCTTCTAGAGCTCGACTGATTGGGAACGTTGAATGGGTGAGTCAGTCGGAATCTGGCACCGTGGTGCCACTGATCGTGGTGGTTATCTTGACTTTCCTTGGTTAATTTCCCATTTTGATTTGCGTTATGAACTGGTGTTAATATCTAGTTGTGCTCGAATGCAGAAGTTGTGGAGTTGGTAGAACTCAAGGATGTGAATTGCCTCTGTTCGATTGTTGTAGAGTTTGTGAGCACATGGAGTTGGTAGACCGTTGGGTTTTGATAATCAACAGAGGTAAATTGTGATACCAAATTTGAAACTGTGTGTTTCTGGTTGTCTATCCAGAATGGGATGTTTGCACTATAGTTGTTGTTAAGATGATATGCTAGATGTCACATGGAATTGAAGTGATGTAAGAAAAGAAAGTATGTATTGGGTGTCCATAGTAATTTCGATGGAATTACTATATGATGCAATATTTAAGGAAATTAGAAATAATTTGTTCAGGACATGGGAATTGGTATATTTTGCAATTTCGAGTAATGTCCGATAATCGGGGCTATTTGTGAAATCGGTCGTGATCGGTCAAACATTAGTCAAATTCTTGTCAAACCAAGAAAAGTTTATCGAACAGATAGTTAATTGTCGAGACTTTATATGTTAGTTCAACAGTTTATTGACAATCATTGTGTCGGAAATTAGGACTTAGTTACCCGAGGAACGGAAGGCTCATGAATTTCAGACAAAGTGAAATGGTAAAGCTTCTAAATCTAATAGGGGACTATTGGCTAGTGATTTTTCGAATTTGATTATATACGTGATGCATGACAAAAGTATATTGTTAGTTCAAATTTAAAATTTTTCTAAGTTAACGTGTGTATAAGATTGTTGATAGCGGTGTGTGAGAGCGGAAAGGTGATCGACAACTTCCTTGGGGATTAGCCACCCCTAAACCTCAGGAGGGTTACCTACACCGGTTGAACAGTGCGTGATCGCAATGATGACCCGGTTCCGTGTGTGTAGCTAGTGTATAAAGTTTGGCGCTCTGTGACTGGTGAGGTCAGATATTGGTTCTACGGAACCAGGCCATCAGGTAAAGCACAAGTAGTTTTTTTAATCATGCAACGGGTTTTAAGATGAAAAATATTTTAAGTTTGTCGTTCTTATATATATTCGCTTTGTTTTCACACTGGGCCTAAATCCAAATTATTACAAAGATTTAGCTGATTTTCAAACTTAGCCAGAGTATGTCCCATAGAGCAACGAGGACGAAATCTCACCCTACAATAGTGTGTGTGTGGGTACTATGCACTGGTAACGGGATTGTAGCGGACGGAGCTGAGTGTGCATGATTCAATAACTCTTCGTAATGGAAATCAGGTTCTGGATGTTACTCTCGGTCCTTATTTCTTGATCCACGCTATTCCGGAACTTGTTGTTGACTGTTCATTGTGTTGTTAAATCTATTATTCCTTGACTATTTGAAAATGACAAGTTCTAGACGAACATAGTGAATTTTGTAAATTTCAAAAAGTTTTCACCTCAAAAGTATTTCAAATCTCCGCTGTGTGTTTTACGAAAAGTTTATAAAAAAAAATGCCTTGCGGTTCTCTAGAATGTAAATCGAGCATTCGGTTTATGTTTCAGAGACTCGCGGCACTGTGACGTGCTCAAGCTGGTGAGGTGCAGTTTGGGGCGTTACAAAATACTCACAGCAATAAACCGAATAAAATCACAATTTACTACGCATAACACAATTAATGCCACACCATCAAGATATATATTTCACGTAAATATAAATATATATATATATATGCGTAGTTATCTATTTAGGAATGCCACTAATATCAACTAGTCCACAATCGCAAAACTCGAGAAAAATCATTTTTATAATTAAAATCTCATTTTACTTATCGATGAGCCGTAGTTGACCAAGTTCATATAATTTAAAACAAAACTTTATTTCCAGAAAACAATTTCACAATTTAGCTATTAAACCTAACGATAATGTAATTCGATTCATAAATGACCCATGTGAGATTTACTCACCTCTAAATCCCGCTGCTTCTTCTCTCACAGCCGAGATAAAGTACAGAGCACTCTCTATCAATCACCTAAGTATAGTAACGCCTTAACTTAGCACACAATTAAAACATAAGCAATTATGGTTCGAACCTAGCATTTGAACCCAAAATTGAAGATTTCATCAATTGAGATAAAACTTCCTCCGAGACCTTCTTCATAACACTTCTAGGATCAATTTTTCAAAATTATAAAATGATCCAAAGGTCAGATCCTCACAGATCGCAAATCGAGACAACTGAAATTACGTAAATCTAGCATGCTTCAAAATATCACAATATGACCTTATGATGTATCGACAAGCTTGTATCGATGAGCAGGTGATAACGATGAAAACAGAACCCCAAAATTTGGCCAGACGCCCCGCCGGTAGTGCCTGCGCTTGGGCTCCACGCGCTGTTGACAACCACTAAAATTTGGTGGTGAGACAAATGCCAAAATCTTCATCTCGACATGTACAACAACTTTCACAACTAGCACAAAGTCTGAATCAAAGCCAATTGGCCGGAAAATACCTCAACAATTCATGAAATCAGAAATTGCTCAATTTTCCTATCTACTTGAGTTCATCCTCCACACTTCGAATTGGTTAAAGCCAGCTGGTGAGCATGATCAAAGTCTTTTGGGGTTTCCAAAATGACCGGTGGTGCATCCTGAGTTGGCCGGAAGGTGAGGATATCGGCATTGACCTAAAATTGGGTTTAGGATCGAGACCTCCTTGTAGCGCCGTGTAGAGGCTGAGATGGGTGGAGATGCTACGACAGATTGACGGAGGAGGAAGAGGCAAAGCGAAAGGGATCGGTGGCACGTCCAATGGTGACCGGATGGAGGAGATATCACTGGAAGAAGTTTGGCGACGATTTCTTGTCAGGGAGAGAGAAAAGGGTCCGAGTTTCTATTTTGGGAAATTAGGGTTTTTTGGCAAATTTTCAGAATTTGTCCTATTTATCCAAAAATGGACACTTTTCTGATGGCCATAACTTCTTCATACGAACTCCGATTTTTGCATTCTGTATGTTCACGAACTTGTATTGACGCGCTCTACAATTTTTGTGAATGAAGTTTTCACAAAATCCTAACGTATAGAATAAGTAGGGTTGATTCAAGCAGAGGATTGAAGGTACATATGTAGTTGCATAAACAAATAAAGAATTAAAATATGTATGATGTTGTAAATAATTATGCCTATTATCATGTAAATAGATGGAGAGTCATATATGCCTTTCACTATAGATTAGTGATTGATAGGATTGTGAATAGGATTAATTGACGTTGCTATTAAACGTTGCCTATTTGTATACATCATGTACTCTTATATAAACCCCCTTATGGTGAGATGAATAGATACAATCTGATTCTCTGTGTCCAAACTCTCTCTCTCTCTTTCTCTCTCAAAATTTTTCTGTTTTACAACACGTTATTAGCACGAAGCTCTAACCCAAGCCTTATCCAGGAAAGAAAAAAACCCCCCTGCTGCAGCCTGTTTGCACGCCCCGAAACCTCTTGATCGGGACCTCAGATCAAAATATTCCTTCATCAAAGTTGTTCGTCTCTGCCTCTTCTATCTGACCTCCAAATTTCAGTCCTATTGGAGTTGTTTTGAGACCTGTACACCATTCGAAGTGGGAGCTATTTAGAAGAGAATCTGCTCTGTGTTCACGACTAGCTCTAAGATTTGGATCGAATAGCTTTGAGATTCGGGATTTCCTACCAGAAGAGGCGAATAGCTCTTGGATTGGCTGAGAAGACAACCTTCTCAGTTCTACACATATAAACTGAAGATTCATCCGCTCTTCATCAAGTAATGTTTTCCAAAATCTAATTTTATATTCATGCTTATTAAGCCTATTGATTGAACATGAAAAATCCTCCATGATGCATGAACCCTAAATTCTGATTGTTTTATTTGGAATATATATACTTGTTCATGTTTTGGATTGTTTGATTGGAAAAGAAAAAAAAAATAGGATACTTTGCTGTAGCTATTTCTAGCACTTGGTCCAGTAGCACCAATTCACAACTAGAGAGCATCAATCAATCATGCAAAAAATAAAGTCTGCTGTTTCTGGGATTCGAACCCAGCCACAGTGTGTACCAGAAGTTCACACATAAATATTGAACCAGAAGTTCATACATAAATATTGAACCAGAAGTTCACACGTATCGAACCCGTAGTTTCGATAACATTGAAAGGTTATGAATCTTTCCAAGTAGGCGTACCCAATTCGATGCGATGTCTAGGCAAGATATAATGAGGCTGTGTACTTAAGTGAGCCTCGCTCCACACAAACCTCATACTCTTACCTGGTCGTATTTAATTGGAATTACCAAAAAGGTTGAGTAATAACTTTTCATTCCTTGGCAGACCAATTTGAGCCCAGTAGGCCCACTCTCCCTGTGCAGGACCTAGCTGCCCAGCAGGCCTCACATACTCTTTGACTAGTGCATGAAAGCCTAGGTCACAAGCTTGCAGACTAAGCCCAGTAGGCTTCACTATCAAACCCACTCATTTGGTCCAGCAGAATCAAATAAAAAGAAAAATGATTTGATATTGTAAATAGATTCACCATATTTAATATGTGTAATTAATTGCCAGAAGCATTTATTCACATAATTGTGTGATAATTAATCTGTTATATTAGTAGCATGCAATTGATATCTCAATTGATTTCTGCTTTCCAATTAGCCAATTTGTGAGATATTATTACAATTTGCTCTATTCAATATCATTTTGTTACTTGCCAAATTTTCGCATTAGAATATATGTGTAGAAAATGCAGGTATCTGATGAACCAGTAGTTCATACATAAATTGAACTTGTAGTTTCGATAATGCCATTTAAGAAACTTGAAGTTTCCTTCATAAATTCACCACACATGATAAAACCAGTAGATTTTACATGTCTAATCCGATTTTTCATACCATGTTATAGAACCTAAAGTTCTTATTACTTGCTTATGGATGATATTACCCAAAGCACTAATATTATTTGTTCATTTCCTGTAAGAAATGTCAAATCTCAACATGTTTGACTTTGCTGCTTTGGAGGTCTCCAGAAGAAACTATCTAAAGTGAACTGAAGATGTGAAAATTCATCTGATTGCAAAGAAGATGAGATCAACAATCAATGCTAACAATGTCGTCATTGAGGCTTTTAATATGAGTGCCATAATTTTCAAAAAGGAAACATATGGAGTAAACACTCCAAGTTGAGTATCCGTTAAAGAGGATATACAGACTCTTTGGGTCACTCTGGAAGAGCACTTTCACCATTAGATGACCATTTATTGCTTGGAGCAAGACATGATTGGCAGAACGAAATTAACCCATGTGACCGTCTGCCACTTGGCCAAAGTCCAAGAGGCCACATAATTAGGCTCCACATGGTAGAAATCATGATGCCATAACTCAGCAACCCAAGTTGAAAGGAACACTGGTCCGGCCTGTCGCCACCAGAATCAGCATGATCTTTGTTATCGATGTGGAGGAATTGACCGCTGGTCCCGCACCTGTTGTGCGATAGCCGAAGCAGTAGATGAGTATTACGCCGGTCGCGGAACTTGAAATACCAACTTTATTGAAGGGTACTTTTCTATCGATTCCACACTAGAGATCATGGATTTTCAGGCAGTTACTGAACATACCGAGGATTAGAACTCGAAGACATGAGTATAATTGGTCCCTTGTGCCATATCTATTTCATCTTAATGAATGAAACATTTTCGGATTATTTTTGGTGATTTATGTTTTCAATCATTTTGGATTATGGTAATGTGGTTATGTTTGAATGTATTTAATTCAATAAACTTATTTATACATGTGATCCATTGAATTAAATAAATGAATAGACATATTCTGTCGGGAAGTTTGTTGTCTGGTTAAAAGTGCTATTACGCACACCATACTCCCAGATCGGAGATGTTTTTCAAACTTATTGTCTCTTCATTCCTCTGTGACAACCGTATCAGGGCAATCCAACCTGATAGAGGGCTATGGCAAAGCCTACTTTATGTTGTCCAATGGTACTGAACTTACCATTAATGAGGCCTTATATTCTCCATGTTCCAGAAGAACGTTATTGAGTATTAAGGTTATTCGAACCAACAGTTACCACTCGAACCAATAGTTACCACGTTGAAACCACTGAGAAAAATGCGTGGAATATCTTTGCATAACCTCCGTGTGTGCGGCCAGAAGCATACATTGGAGAAATTGAAATCTGTTAGCTAGAAGCTAACTAATTCAAGCAACTACTTGCTATGGCATGACCGTTTGGGACACCTAGGTCAAAGTATGATGCACTGTATCCTCAAGTCATCGCAGGTGCATCCCCTTCTGAATAAGGGTCCTGCATATAATGACACACTATACCATACTCGTTAATAACATTTAATACTAGACCATCATATGCAAAGACTAGTACATACACCACCATTTTTCTACATAGAATGCAAGGGAAATTTGTGGACATATCCAACCACCACGTGGACCAGTTAAAAATGAATGGTTTTGGTTGATGTATCGACAAAGTGATCACATGTTATACTACTGTCCATACAAAAATACTGCTTTTGCTATACTCTCGCCCAGATCATGAAATTGAGGGCTCACCACTCGGATTATCCCATAAAGTCCATAAGACTTGATAATACCAGAGAGCTTACATCGAAGTCTTTCGATGATTATTGCATATCCTTTAGGATTGATGCTAAACATTTAGTTCCCTATGTTGACACCCAAGATGGTCTCGCAGATAGAATCTTGGTAATGCGCACCAAGCTTCTAATTTATGCATGGAGCTATGCAATCTTGCATGCAGCTATGTTGGTCCCATTGAGGCCCACTGCTACCAACCTTACTCTGCGTTACAGCTGGTGACTAGGTAAGAACCTGATGTTTCGCACTTACGCACATTTGGGTATACAGTCCTCGTGCCAATTGTGCCGTCACAACGTACAAAATTGGGTCCTCAACAAAGGATGGGCATATATGTCGATTATGAATCCCATCCATTATGTGCTCTTTAGAGCCCTTGACAGGCGATATCTTTACCGCTAGATTTGCGGATTGTCAATTTGATGAGACAGTCTTCCCGCCGTTAGGGGGAGATAAGAACGTCACCGTTCCTGATGAACGGCGTGAATTAACATGAAATGTCCCCACAATGTCTCATCTTGATCCCCAAACCGCACGAAATAGTGAAGGGCGGACAATTCTAGATCTATAGAGTATAGAATACATTATGCCAGACACTTTCTCTAATCTAGCAAAAGTGACGAGATTATATATACCTGCTGCAAATGTGCCTGCAAGGATAGACGTCCCTGTAGAATGTGTCGTCCCAGATGGATGAGGTACGACCATGGCGGCTAACCAGTCATATGTCCCTGCCCAGAAGCAAGGTAGACCATTAGGTTCGAAGGATTCTTATCCCCAGAATAGGGTAAACTTGGCACAAACGAATCCTCTTGACATCGCAATCTAAAACCGATTCATCTCACGAGATAAATCCGGATTATGGGTATGTCCTAGAAGAGACTATGTTGGGGGACGCTCCAACATTTGAACCCACTCCCGAGAATAGAGAAATCTCGGTAAATATAGTGAGATTTGGAATTGGAATGAGATCATCATCGATGATGTGTTTGTATTTGCGGTGGCCACCGAAACTATAACCAGCAATGAAATTGAACCTTGCTTTGTTGATCAATATCAATGAAGAGACGACCAGCTAAAAAGGGAAATAAGCAATCCAGGTCGAATTAGATTCCTTGACAAAGAGAAAGGTGTTTGGACTTGTTGTTCCCACACCTCCCCATGTTAAACTCGTAGAATTTAAATGGGTATGTGTAAGGAAGCGTAATGAGAAAAACGAGATTGTGATACACAAGGCTCGTCTAGTGGCGCAAGGATTTTCTCAAATCCCCTGTGATTGATTACGAGGAGACGTATTCTCCCGTAATGGACCTCATAACGTTCCACTAACTTTCCAGTTTGGTAGTTTCCGAAAAACTGAATATGCAGCTTATTAATGTGGTCATAACTTATCTCTATGGGGATCACGATACAGAGATATACATGAAAGTTCCTGAAGGACTTCTGATACCCGATGCAAATAGTTCTAGACCACGGAACACGCTCTCCATTAGTTTTGAGGCGTTCACTTTATGGATTGAAACAATCTAGACGGAGGTGGTATAATCGTCTAAGTGAATATTTGATCGGGATGGGATATGTGAATAATAAACTATGCACATGCGTGTTTATTAAGGAAACAAGTTTCGGGTTTGCAATTATAGCGGTCTATGTCAAAGACATGAATTTGATTGATATTCCTGAAGAGATCAAGGAAACCGCAAAGCACCTGAAGTCGGAATTTGAGATGAAAGGCCTGGGGAGAACAGATTATTATCTCGCCCTGGAGCTCGAGCACAGTGCAGATGAAAAAATTGGTCCATCAACCAAATTACATCCAGAAGATGTTAAGACACTTTAATGAGGATAAAAGCAATCACACCTATGGTCGTCTGAAGTCTAGAAAGAACCGTATCATCTTGCAGATGATAACGAAGAGATATTGGTGCTAGAAGTCTCATATCTAAGTGAGGCGCATTATTGTACTTGGCTTAATGCCCTAGATAGGACATCTCGTTAGATGTGAACTTGTTAGCTAGATATAGCTCTGAGCCAACACACCACCACTGGAATGGCATAAAAGACATTTTTCGCTACCTTAGAGGTACGGCGAATATCGGCTTATTCTATCTCTATGCATCAAGGAATGGATCAAACCCCCTTGATCCTCAGAATGATGCTTGCCTTGTTGGATATGCTGATATAGACTATCTATCAGACTCGCACAAGACACGTTCCCAAACTGGTTATGTCTTTACCATTGGGAATACTGCAATTTCTTAGAGGTCTATGAAACAGACCCTTGTTGCTACCTCTTCGAATCATGCTAAGATTCTAGCCCTTCATGAAGCAGTATGTGGTTGAGAGCCATTATAAAAGCATGTTTGAAGCACATGTGGACTGCATTCCACCATTGATGAACCGACCATTATCTAAAAGGATAATGCTGCTTACACAGAGCAGATAAAGACGAGTTTCATCAAAGGAGACAACACCAAACATATTGCACCGAAGTTCTCCTTCAATCAACAACAACAAGAGCATTAGAAGATTGAAGTTAAGTAGATTTGATCTGAAGACAATCATGCAGACCTCTTCACCAAGTCACTACCAAAGTATACATTCCAGAAGCATGTTCAAGATATTGGTCTACGTAAACTATTTGAATTACCTAACTTGTAATTTTCAAGGGAGTCGAAATCAGGGGGAGTATCCTGAAGCATCCCACTTGACCATCGTGTACTCTTTTTGTCCTTCGTCCAGGGTTATTTTGTCCCACTGGGTTTTGTTACGTGGCAAGGTTTTAACGAGGCACATCTTTAGCATGGTCACCCCAATTATAGTACATCCTGAAGATGCTTTGATTTGACATATATGCATTTGCTCATCTTTTCCCTTCGACCACGGGTTTCTCCCACTGGGTTTACCGGGCAAGGTTTTGGTGTAGCAACTCTAATGCAACCCTCTCGTAGACATACTATCTACTTATGATGCTGATAAGAAGATTTCACCTATCTCTATTGTGATACGACTACTCCACATTCAAGCGCGTTATGCTCTTTTTCTCCTTCGACCAAGGTTGTTTTCCTCCCACAGGGTTTTTATTACCTGGCAAGGTTTTTGAAGAGGCAACTTAGAAGCGCTCAGCCTAGGCAACACTATTGACATGAAATATCCAAGGGGGAGTGCTGTAAATAATTATGGCTAATATCATGTAAATAGATGGAGAGTCATATATGCCTTTCACTATAGATTAGTGATTGATAGGATTGTGAATAGTAGTAATTGACGTTGCTATTAAACGTTGCCTATTTGTATGCATCATGTACTCCTATATAAACCCCCTCATGGTGAGATGAATAGATACAATCTGATTCTCTGTGTCCAAACTCTCTCTCTCTCTCAAAATTTTTCTGTTTTACAACATATGAAGTATTAATTAAAATTATATATAAAAGATACAAGAAATAAAAAACAGGGGGTTTTAGGATTCTGAAATCAAAAATTAAAATAAAAAAATATATACTTAAAATCCATATATAAGGATGGAACGCAAGAAACAAAGATCAAAACCACAATCAATGCATGAAATTCAATCACAATTCCTATAGTTGGTTATTTATGTCATGAGAAAGAAGTTAACCATGTGAAACATTAAAAAGCAAACGATTTCCCTTTTTTTACTTTCCTTGAGTAATTAATCTAAGTGGAACCACCTAAATCAATCCTATGGAACATGCAATCATAGTCTAAAAAGTTAGCTACTCAAGAACATATTCAATGCATGAAGAACAAAGAAAGGATGTCAACCAAAGTGCACAACCTAGTGTAAGAAAGCTTATCTATTTGCAATCCTCCTTAATTGATTTCGACCTTTGTCCAAAGCTTTTACTACTTATGATTTATGGTCACAAAACTATTAGTGAATTGTTTACCTAAATCTAGCTACAATTACATGTATATATCCTAAGCGTGCACTCAAAGAACACATACATATAAAAGTTTTCTGTAAAACCAAATCAATTAAGCAATCTCACATAAGCAACATAGAAATCAACTTATAGAATTGGCGACTTATTTCAAAACATATAAACGGGCTTTAAAATCTGCCCTTATCGTTATTTGTTAACTAGAATTCATAACTCTACGAATCAAACCAAAGAAAAACTAGAAGTTTACAAGGAAAAAGATAAGGTTACACCGTGAAAGATGAATGATGAACTTGTAGACGTTGAAGCTTGAAGATCTTGAAAGCAAGGCTCCTCAAGGGCTACGGCACAAGGTGGAAGGATGGTGGCTCGGGTTGCTCAAGGCTTCTTCTTCTTCTCCTCCTTTGCTTGAAGATGTAGAGCTCTGAAGACTAGAGAATGTAACTGATTTTTTATGTGTGAAAAGAATGAAAGAATTTATTAGACTTGACGTTAGAATGGTGTATATTTATAAAGGACGGCAAGCCTTAGTCTCCAAGTCTTCTGGATCCTTCTTTTAATTTCTAGGAATTATCTGATTGATCCACACAACTCCAACCAATCAGATAAATCCATGTCAGAAATCCTGCGTCATCTAGCCAATGAGATGCCTCTAAAATTGCACCTTGATTCTAGGAAGATAATCTTTGCTGAATTTAAATGATTATTTTCTGATTTTTCTCTCTTTATTTTAGCCAAAGAAGGAGTGTGGCAACAGGGAATGAATCAAGACTTCATTCCATCATTTTTGCATGTTGTAATCCCTTGAAACTCTCTAGGATAACTCCAAAAATATCACTTTCTAGAATCCCTTGTATATCTCACGGAAAAAACACTTATTTCACTTAGAATTCCTTTCTTTTGTGTCCAAGAAACCCTATTATACTTAGGTCTCTTTATTTGCCGCAATATCCCAAGTTTTCTAGAATATTCTTGAGTTTTCTTGGGTAATCTTGAAGCCACTTGGTCTCCTAGTGCTCCCAGATTTCCTAACCCCATCAGGACTCCTCATGTCTTCAGGACTCCTACTCAAACAAGGACTCTTCACATGAAATGTTCTTGAACCTTCCAAAATCTTTTGTTGCTTTCCTAGTTCAACTGGGGCTTTTCGTGCCATTAGGATTTCTTTTCCTGGCAGAAGTAGGTTTCTTAGTCCAACTAGGACTATGCATTTTTCTTCATTTCTCCAAACATGTTTCCTAGTTGACCTAGGATTCCTACTTTGACTGTGATTCCTAGTCGGACAAGGAATACTCTAGTTCTTCATTTCATCTCATTTATGTATCCCTTGTGCCTTCCACTTGTCTTTTCCAACGTCTCATATGCTTCTCATGATCTTTTAAGCTCATTTCTTCTTCATCTACTCTAATGCACCTAAAAATAGAAACTAAGTTAAAAACTGATTTAGTTAAGGAAATAACTAAAAAAATATGAGGAATTAAGTATTAAATGTCGCATTAAAATGCTCCTATCAAGCTCACGTGCAACCACCTGTGGCGACGGGTGGTGGCGTATCCAGCCATGGTTGGGCAGGTTCTTTCTCCAATATCATCTACTCATCGATACGAGCATTTTGATATATGGTTTGTAGCATTTGGAGATCGTATGAGCATGTTAGGCTTTTTAGTGATTTTGACTCGCTTGGTTTTCGATCCATCAAGATTCGACTGTTGGATCAACTTGTCGTTTTGACATAATGATCCTAGCAGTGTTCTAGAGACTTTGGGTGGTCTCAGATGAAGTTCCGGATTGATTGGCGTTACTTTCAAATTTTCGTTCAAACGGGGGTTTTGAACTTTAATCTCTTGTACTGAGATGAGACTGTATGTGTTTAGGTACTTGACAGGATTGTCTTGAGCGGATTATGGCAATTTGTACTTATCTTGGTTAGCGTATGAAGACGCAGCCGGATTCATAGGTGAGTAAATCTCAAATGTTCATTTACGAACAAAGTTACATTATCGTCTTGGAGTTATTCGTGTAACTGTGACTTTAGTTGGTATTAGTGGCATTCCTGAGTGAATGACCACTTATAATTATATATTTATGTGAAATATATGTATTGGTGAAATTGTTGTGATGCAAGCAATATTTGTGATTAGATCCATACTATTGTTTTGAGGTGTGACTTTTCGAAAAACAATATATTGTGGAAATGATGAATTCTATTGTTTTGAAAAGTATTGAGATTGTGTAACATTTTCTGGTCCCAAGTGAGCTCTTTAAATGATTTGGTCCGGAATGACCATGGAAATGTGAGGCAGAACAATATTTTGGATTGAGTTTACTATTGTTTGAGAATGGTGAAATTGTGTTGAGTTGTGATTGTAGAATTTTATTTGTTGAGATACCATCAGTCTAGTATGACAATCTTAATTTGTGATTGGTAGCATGTGCAGGAATATCTGCGTAATGATCAGTGAAATTAGTGTGATGATTGTTATGTAAATGATGTGGGAATATCTGTGTGATGACTGGTAAAATCTGTGTGATGATTGCTCTATAAAGGAGGTTGAATTATTATTAAGTTAACAACGATCAAGAGGATTGCTGTGATGATTTCTCTATGAATGAGATATGTTTGTTATTAAGTTAACAACTAATGAGATGGTAACATTGAAGATTGGAGCTACCTACAGATGTGAGAGTATGGAGTTTGTGATGATTACTATGATTTGAATTGATTGTTTTAATGTAATTAACGTCCTGAACTAAACTATATGCAGGGGCTATTATGAATTGATTTACCTATATTTTAAATTATGATTGCCTTGTTTTCTTCTTGGAATTATTGTTGACGATTTGAATGATTTGAACGGTCATAGTGGTGACGATTTTCTCTGTTGAGAGGATCGAAAAGTGATTAATTGATTTTCACCTTTAATGTCACGTTGATGACAAATGATTCTGGTCGAGAGGAAAGAAGTGTGGTTTGTAATTCGCCATTGTGCATTAAAATGATTTTCAAACATTACTTGAGGTGGTTTTGTTTGACTGAATTTGTGTAATTGGATGCTAGGTTGAGAATCAGAGCATGCGGTTTTATCATGAGTTGACTTATGTAAGCATGATGTGGAAGGGTATGAAACCGATAGTTGTAGCTGTGATATATGCTTACTGATTGTTTAGGTTGAGGTGACTTAAGCAAGTGTTTCTATTTTGTTGTTTCAAGTTTACTCATAGAAGCTTTCTTAAGCTTACCAGGTTTGTCACTATTCAATGGTGTAGGGGTTAATCCTACAAGTCAGGGTCATCGTAGTTGAAGTTGAATTCTTGCAGTCGCAGCAGTAGGAGTCGGAAGCTAATTTTGGATACTCTGATTTTATTAGACTTCTGTTTTGTGGTAAACTCATAAGGAGCATTTAGTTATTATTTTGTTAATGCAACTTAATTTGTTTTACACTAAATATCAATAAATTTACGTTTCGGGACATCGTTGGTTGCCTTGTTTAAAGGAAAAGTTTTATTGATATTTAGTGTTAAGGTCCAAACCATCACACATGGAGTACTTGTGATTGATTGAAATCGTATTATTATTTCTGATTGAAAATCGGGGCATGACACCGAATCTGTTCTTGGCAGAGAGTAATCAGAAACTTTAAAAATTGATTTCATTTTAAATTTACATCAAAATGATCTATTGGAAACATTCAGTCTGACATTGATACACATTTCAAACTTCATTTTATACGAAGAAAAAACCATGGGAGAACAAATACGTTTTTTTTTTTTTTTTTTCATTTTTGAAAGGATTTAAAAAAATCAACCATCTCATATTTGTTTAGGCATGTCTAGGTTTGGTTTTTTCCTTTTTGTTTGAAAATGATTTTGTTGAATCAATTAACGGTTACAATAGTTTCGAATGACATCTTTTATAAAATTGGGACCTATTACAAACCAACTTTGGCTATCACTATTTTTTTTTTTGAATAGTGCTATCACTATTTCTCAAAGCATGAGAAACAAGCAAGTGTGCAACTAAACAAATCATGTTTGCATAACAATTGCAATTGCAATGGGAAAAACCCTAGGAGAGATTTTCTTTGTCACCCTAGCTCTCTATGGCGCCCTCACCTCCTCTTCTCCTAGCTTTCTTCCCTATGTCTCTCACCCTCAACCCTCACTCAGCCATTTGGCCTCCATTGATGTACGTTATCACCGCTAGCTTTGCTGCCTCCCTTGCGCTTGTAGAGGGAGGTAGTGCTCCTAATCTGGGGAGAAGTGGTGACGGCCATGTTCATCGATCTTCCAAATTTTTTCTGATTGGGAAGCCTCTGACTTGTTGGCCGGTCAACCCTGCTGACCTGCAACCTTCAAGGCTCACTTCCTTCATACTGGATGGATGTCACTCTAGTGATATTGAAGAACAAGTCGGGCAAGATACTTGGGAGTAGGAATAAGAATCATCGCCCTAGCAAGAAGTCGAATGTTGCTACTTTGCGACTCTCTTACCCTGCAGTTACTGGTACTAATCCTAGCCCTGAAGACAAGGGCAAAGGGAAGCTTTAAGTTTCCCTAGTCTTCTTGCCTATCACTAGAAGTATGGCCTTTTACTATTTGCATCTTAGTTACTCTCTAGTTGTACACCAATTGAGGTCTCTAGGTGACTAGGTTACTACTCAAATCAGGGAGGTAGGTAATGAGGATTTGTTTTCTTGCTTTTAGGCTCAATAATGGAGCGCATTTGTTAACAATGAGGGTTACCAGTGTTTTGCTTGGTGGCTTGTGTCATTTATGATTTTGGTATAAGACAACATTTGATGTACGTGCCTTCTGGCCATGGATAAGTAATGAAATTATCTATTCTTCAAAAAAAAAAGCAAGTGTGCAACTTTATTTGCTTCTCTTGGTACATAGTTAACGCTAAACTGAAAATGATCTTGCAACATTGCTTTTACTTCATCAACCAATAATTTCATGGTAGATAAATCAGGTGCGTCTATTTGAACTGCTTGAACCAACAAGGAGCAATCAATCAAAAAAACTGACTTGTTCATGATGCAGTGCCGCTGCCATGTTGATCCCTTCTTTTAAATCCAAAAGTATTCACATGAAAAGGTGAAGTCAATAATAGAACTGACCTAGTAGACTGTAGATCCAACCTGAAATCCTCCCTCACAGTGTCGAAACATAATTCCTGCACCTCCCTTCCAATTTGAAGGATGGAAAGCACCATCACAGCTCACTTTCATCCAGCCCTCTTCCGCCCTTGTCTACCCTTCATGCTGATTTCTAGTTGTCTTAATCTGCAGATTTTATTTTTTGAACTCCTCATATTATCCTATAGTAATCAATACTGCCTCAGAAGCATGCTGCTTCTTCTGCTTTCATAATTGACTATTTCTATTTTCCCTTTTACCCCATAACAAGATGTCAAGATGAGAACCCTAGTCATCTTTCTTTTATGAAGTAATAACAACGCCTAGCAGCCACTCTTGGAACATACATGCAGACCCAAGATGCCATTGCAAGCTTGCCCCATTCCACACTTCCTACGGATATGGGCAATCAACAAAAACATGCAAGCTATCTAGACTGTGATTACATAGCAAACAACTCATCTCCCCTTCATAACCTCTACTACGTACTCAAGCCCACTCTTGTAGAGAGAATACTTGTTGCGGCCTTCCATGCAATCAACTTTTTCGGGGACCTTAGCATCCCAAATTGCTTTCCATGCCACACAACCTTATATGGATCAGCAAGTGGTGGGGGAGCTAGTACGTACTAAACCAAGAGACAAATCTTGAGCTACAAATTATGCACTCATAGTAGTATAAAAATTCTTCTTGTGAAGATGCCAAACCCGCCTATCCTTTTGTGCATGTCTACTCAAAGGAATATTGAGAATAAGATCAACATCAGCTTGTGTAAAATACCTATTAAGGATATCTACATCCCAACTCCCTGTAATTGGGTCAATAAGCACCATAACAAAAGTGGGTGCATCTTGTGGCAGAGGTGAAGAAGGGCGTCTTGGTTTTAAATTGGGGATCCATTTATGGTTCCAAATTTCAATTTCTGAGCCATTGCCAACGTGCCATTTAAGTCCTTGTAACAGCACTTGCCTTGCTTCCAAAAATACTTCTCAAAGGAAAAGAAGGAGCATTCCCCAATTCTGCAGTGCTAGACTCACCATTCGGGGAAAACCTGCATTCCACAACCTGGCTATCAAAGAAGTAGGATCCTACAACAACCGCCATCTTTATTTAGCCAACATTGTCATATTAATACAATGCAAACTTTTTGAATCCCATTCCACCATCTTTTTTAGGGACAAACTAACGATATCAAGATCTCCAATGGATTTTATGCTTCTCCTCATTATCTCTAATGGTTTTTTCCCCTCCTACTTCCACTAATCAGATTTGGTGTTTGGGATGCCAGACTAAACAACTATTCAATGAAGCTATTTATGAACGAAAAACAAAATTAGATAATGTAATCTCAAATGCTAAGAGCTTTTTTCTTTTTTTATTTATTTTTATTTAAAAAAGGGTCCTTGACCAAAAGCCCCAAAACGAGCAAAAATTATCCCACTTACCCCAGCAACAGATTTTTATTCCCACTAACCCAATTTAAAGATAAATGACTATTCTGCCCTCAATCTAATTATTGAATTACATTTTATGCCTCTCCCTCTTCTCCTCTCTCTTCCCCGATCTCTGCCTCAGATCTCTCTCTCTCTTCTGTCTCTTTCCCAGATCTCCACCTCCGGTCTTTCTCTCTCTCTGATCTCTAACTCCAGCGCAGCGTCGAAACAGGATTTAGGTCGAGGAGATGAGCAGGACCGGTCCACGTCGTCGGAAGTCCGGTGGTGGACTAGTGGTTGTGGTCGAAACACGGGTAGAAGCACAACATCTCTCACCGGAAGATTCCGATTCCGGTTTCAGATGGTTTCGCCTTCGACAGCCAAAGATCGAAAACGGCGCCGCCTCGAATCGACTGACATCATCAACGTCGATTATCCTCCAGTGCTCAACGCAGGTTGTGGCAGAGAAGAAAGAGGATTGGGTGCCCAAAGCATCTTCCTCGAGCATTCCTTCGTCTGAAACTCCTTCAAAGTCGTCAGCGATGTTCTCATCGAGCAGTAGCCCACCAAGTCCGACGCCGGCAGGTTTGTCGCCTGAGGGTGCTCTGGTCTTGGGTGCCCAGAGCATTCTCTGGGTGCCCAAATCATTTTTTTTTTTTTGTAAACTGTGGGAAGAAATCCGAGAAGGAAAGGAAAAAAGAAAAGAAAAAAAAGTTGTATTGGGGGCAAATCAAAATGGTGCTACTTCTATTTTGCAACAGAAGACCTGAAAGGAAAGAAAACAGGAAAAATAATATTCTATTGCTCCCCAATAGACGTCTATTGGGGAGCAATAGACGTCTATTGGGGAGCAATAGACATTTGAATTAATGTAATCTACTCGTTTTTTTGCTTAATCAAAGTTTTTTTTATCTAATTTTAGGAAGATTAGTTCTCATTCTGGCTATCGAAAGTTCTATTGGGGGGCAATAGACAGCTATTGGGGGGCAATAGACCTTTTGAATTGATGTAATCTCCTTGTTTTTTTTCTGTAATCAAAGTTTTATTTGTCTAAATTTAGGGAGATTAGTTCCCATTCTGGCAACTGAAAGTCCAATTGGGGGGCAATACATGGTTGATAGTCGTCTATTGGGGGGCAATACATGGCTGATAGCCGTCTATTGGAGGGTAATAGACGTCTATTAGGGGGCAATAGTCGTCTATTGGGGGGCAATAGAGGTTTATTGCCCATCTACTAGGGGACAATAGATGTCTATTGGGGGCAAAAAAACTTTCCGGTGAGATTTTCAGCAAATTCCGGTGGGCGGCAGTAGGTGAGCGGATTCCGGCGGCCGGTGACGGGCTCCGGCGAAGTCTCCCATGGTTTCTCTCTCTTCTATTTTCTCTCTCTCTCTCTAACTAACAAAGCGGTGAGGGTAAAATGGTATTAAAAAAAAATTAAAAACAAAAAAAAAATCTTAATGGGGTATTAGGGAAGACTCCCTTAGAGTGTATTGGGTAAGAGAGAATTAAAAAAACTTAATGGGGTAAGTGGGAAAAAAATCCCTAGAAATGGGGTAAATGGACAAAATCCCTTAAAAAAATGCTAAGAGTTTTTATTTTAACCCGGAAGGAAAATGGATTTTTTTTTTTTTGTTGCATGAAATAACTTATTAACTTGTCCTTTAGCCATAGCCATTAAGCAAAAGGTACTATAAAATTACAAAATTATAATGAATTTTAGTTACATTGGTTCGATTCTTTTTTTATTGGCTTATTATAATAAATTAGCCAAGAACCAACACACTAAGGCAGAGCCAGAATTTCTTTTTAGGTGAACTCACAATTTTAAAGTGTATGTGAAGTTAATATTGGGGGTAATTATTGGTGTTTTGGTTGATAGTTTATTTGTTAATTTTTCATTTTTTAAAATTTATTTTTAAAAGAGGTTGGAACCAAGCTTAACTGAGAGGCTCAGCCCGACGCTTGAATATTATTAATAGACAAATGATGATTGTACAACAAGGGGGACATATAACCGTAACCTTGAGTACTACTACAAGATTAATCCTCAAAGAATACATCGTAAATAATAATAGGTGCCTCATCTAGCCAATTAATACTCATCTAAGTAAGACAAACTAGCAAGATGTGTCAATTTATAGGCAACACCATTTGCTTCACTATATATAGATTGTAAATTAACTGAAGAAACAACACTCACATACTTTGCAATCCTCCTTTGTACAACCCACTTCAGAGAGGTCTTCCATCTCCCCTGAAATAGTAGTAAAAATGGCAACACAGTCAGTTTCAATATCAACATTTTCCATGAAAGTGGATAGTCAGTAAGATGCTTGCTCTCATTGCTTCAAGCTCCATATGTATAGCAGAGCTAGCGAACAAAAGAAAAGAGGTGTGCAACAGCAATTGAAACGTACCTTTATCATCTCCAATGACTACCCATATTCCTTGTAATACCCCGAATTTCCGTTATTAATTTTGAATGATTTCTGGGAATCAATAAGTGGTTAATTAATGCGATCGTTAGTTTTGTGGTGAAGTGAAAGTGTTTCAGACAAATAATAACTCGAAAATGTACTATTTCGAGGGGTCAAGGGGTTGACTTTTTATTTGTTGAGTTTCTCTAAAAACTTCCATCACGAAAATCGTAGAGTGCGTCTATACGAGTTCATGGAAATGCAGCATGCTAAAATTGGAGTTCGTATGAAAAAGTTATGGTTAGAGAAAAAAACCTTCTATTTTTGGAAATTCCCTATAAATAGCAAAAAATAAAAAATAAACCCTAGGTTTCCAAATCCGTAAACCCTGCGCCCTCTCTCTCTCTCTCTCTCTCTCTCTCTCTCTCTCTCTCAGCCATCGACGACCCAATTCCTTTTTCCGGAGATATCTTCGCCATTCGGCTTCTGATTTCGACACCACCGATATTGTTAGAAAGCTCTCTTCTCCCTCTTCAAGTCTGTGGTGGTTTGGTGGCTCAATTTGAGCCATAGAAGGTATAACAAGGTGGAGAAGGCAGTGGCGGCGCTATTTCAATTCACCTTTAGAACTCAAGTTTCCGGCCCCCTCCGGCGGCGATTCTTGTTGATATTGGAGCCTATGAGACGCTGATCAATCCCTCCAAACGGCTTGGGACGATTTGAAGTGTGGTGAGAGAATCGAGCTTCGAAAGGTTTTTGGGAAAAATTGAACTCAACGACTTTTGAGGTAAATTCCGGCCAAATGGCTTATAATCTGACTTTGTGATAGTTGAGACTATTGTTGGGCTTGTTGTTGTGAAGATTTTGGCATAGGTTTCATGACCAAATTCAGGGGTTGTCGGCGGCTGCCTGTGGAGCAGCTGCGCGTCCGGCCACTTTTTATGCTTATGTTTTCTTTGTTGTGTCCTACTCGTCGATATGAGCATGTTAATATATTATAGGGCCATGTTGTGATCATTTGAAGCATGTTAGGTCTAACGTAGTTTTGATTTTCTCGGTTTGCGATATGTGAGGATTCGACCGTTGGATCGTCATATAATTTTGAAAAATTGATCCTAGAAGTGTTCTGGAGACGTTGGTAGGTCTGGAAGGAAGTTCTGTCTCGATTGATGAGATCTTCATTTTTTGGTTGCAATGCTCGGTTCGTAACCGTTTTCGTTTTTGGTTGTGTACTAAGTTGAGACTTGAATTTACTTAGGTGATTGACAAATAGTGTTGTGTACGTTATCTCCGCTGTGAGAGAAGACGCAGCAGGATTTTGAGGTGAGTATATCTCACAAGGTTCATTTATGAACGGAGTTACCTTATTATTCAGAATTATTTGCTAAATTGTGAAATCGTTTTCAGAAACAAATATTTTTTTTAAATTATATAAACTTGATCGTCTACAATTCATAGATAAATAAAATGAAGTTTTAATTATAAAAATGATTTTCTCGAGTTTTACTATTTGTGAACTATAGTTGGTATTAGTAACATTCCTGAGTGGATGACTATGTAGATATATATATATATATATTTACCTATATATATATAGGGCTAAATACTGTTTAGGCCATGAACTTTTGCTGAAAAAACACTTCAGTCTCTCGCCTTTTAATTTGACATGTTTACTCCCTGTTCTTTCAGTTTTACTCCTAATAGGTCCATTCCGTTCGACTCCATTAAATAATACCGTTAACTCCCTATTTTAAGAATAAATTACTATTATAGCCCTGACTTTCTCTTTCTTTAATTTTTTTAATTGTTTTTATTCTTCTGTCTTATTTCTTTTCTTGTGATTTGCACCAATAAAATTCCTAATTTTTTTTAATTATTATTATTATTATTTTTTGATCACATCAACAACTAGTCTTTTTTGTGAGCCGAACTCACAACCCCCCACTTATAAAGGGGAGACTTATGCCACTAGACCAAATAGTACTGGGCTTAGTTATTTTTATTCTTCTCTTTTATTTTTGCTTTCTTTAATTTTTTGTTACTTTTCTGTTTTATTTTTTTTTCATTTGCACCAATAAATTACAAATTTTTTTAATTATTTTTATTCTTCTCTTTAGTTTTTTAATTTTTTTTATTCTTCTCTTTTAAGGATAAAAATTACTATTATATTCCACCCCTTGTTTCTTCTGTTATGACTAATTTTATTGGGTATTTGGGTGAGCCAGAGAAGAAGAAAAAATAATCATAACCAATAGGTCCATTCCATTACACTCCATTAAATTGTGCCGTTAACTCACCATTTTAAGGATAAAATTACTATTATAGCCCTGACTTTCTTTTTCTTTAATCATTTTAAATGGTTTTTATTCTTCTCTTTTATTTTTTTTCTTCTGATTCACACCAATCCCTTTATAAAGGTCGTACTAAAAATTTTGACTATTTTTTTCTTGTCCGGCTCACCTAAACGCCCAATAAAATTAGTCATAACAAAAGAAATAAGGGAGGGAATATAATAGTAATTTTTATCCTTAAAAGATATGGAAAAATAAAAGAGAAGAATAAAAATAATTAAAAAATTAGTAATTTTATTGGTGTAAATTAGAAGAAAAAAAAATAAAAAAGAAGAATAAAAACAATTTAAAATTTTTAGTAATTTTGTTGGTGCGAACTGGAAGAAAAAAAATATAAGAGAAGAATAAAAAAATAAAAAAAAATTAAAGAAACCAAAAAATAAAAGAGAAGAATAAAAACAATTAAAAAATTAGTAATTTTATTGGTGCGAATCAGAAAAAAAAATAAAAGAGAAGAATAAAAATAATTTAAAAAATTAAAGAAAGAGAAATTCAGGGCTATAATAGAAATTTTATTCTTAAAATAGGGAATTAATGACACAATTTAACAGAGTCTAACGGAATGGACCTATTGGGTGTAAAACTGAAAGAACAGGGAGTAAATATGTCAAATTAAAAGGCGAGGGACTGAAGTGTTTTTTCAGCAAAAGTTTAAGGACTAAACAGTATTTAGCCCATATATATATATATATATATATATA
>BDJD01004641.1:16477-28780 GCA_002564525.1 Rosa multiflora | reverse complement strand
ATATATATATATATATATATATATATCTTATTTTGTGTGAGACATGTAAATGTGTTATACGATTTAATCACATGATTAATAGAGCTAGGCAGTCCTTTCGTTCATCAACTGATCCATATAATTAATTGCAACTCGAATTAAGTGCATAAGATCACTATTTGTAAACTGATTCTGTACTATGCAGCTAGCGTTTACTCCAAATATCACTACTCAGACATACTGGGACCAATGAAATCAACAGTCTCTCTACCCTATCTAGATATCATTCATTCATCAATATTTTTGCTCGCTGACAAGCATGTATCAAACAAAGAAGTAATTATACCTCCTAGCTTACACACCAACCATAGTATTAATAAACACATAAATACAAACCAAAACAAATAACAGACACCCTCGCTAATACTTACCGTCTTATCTTTCCCGGCAATGTAGAAACTCCGGACATAACTTCCGATCTTCGGAATCGTAGCCAACCTCTCATGCTTCAACCCTCCATCCCATGTTCTCTGCCATATTCTCACCTTCCCATCACCATAAGCAGCATAAACCCTATCATGAGACACCTCTAGTGCCACCACCATGCAAGCTTTGGTCTTGAGCTGCCCACATTCTGTGAACTCGGGCAGCTTCCAAACCCTAATGACATTGGTATCTGAGCCGGAGTAAACTAGGCCACTGGAGGCGGTGATGGACAAGATCCGGCCGTCCTTTTTCAGGACGGAGGAGATGCAACGGTAGGCGGTGAGGAGGTCGGGGTGTTTGAGAGGGATGAACTGAGGGGAGGAGGTTGGGGAGGCGTGGAGGCTTTCGGTTTGGGAGAAGGAAGGAGAGACGTCATTGGTGTTATGGCGAGGCGGTGTATAAGGAAATTGTGAGAAGGATGGTTCTTTGGTTGATGTGCTTCTGGTGAAGCCGGAGAAGAACTTGTTTTTATTTGTTGCAAAAGATGGAGTTGGGGGAGAGTAGTCTTGTGAGGCCATTTTCCTTGTTCAGAATGTGGGAGCTAGGAGAGGTGATGATGGAGCATATGCTGTAATGAGTTTGTTGGTAGTGAAATGACTATGGTGGTGAAATGTAAAAATGAAGCTTATAATGGTGTAGTGGCTTTGTTGGTATGAATTGCGTAAATATTGTAGCATATGGTGTAATGACTTTCTACTTTGGTAGTGAAGGTATAACTGCCACGAAGGATTCAATGACTTTGTTGGAGAAGTTTTTATGAGCAACCGTCCATGTAGAAAGTCATTATACCATCAAACTCACAAGTGTCTCATCAAACAACAAGTTACTACTTCAACTGTTTGGAGACATTTTATTGAGCACCTTATCTATAACTTCAGAAAAATGAATACTGATTGCTCTGATGGAGTGAAGACTCAATTTTACATAATTTATAAATTGGGAGACGGCCATGTATCATAGACTTTTGTTGTGTCGGTACTTGATATGTATAAATGCAGTCCTACAGAGAGGTTGTGAATTAGGCCAAATGGGTGACTGACATGGTGTGGCGGGTGCCTAAATTTGTATCAATTCAACTCCTCCTTTGATTTTCATTTTCACCTAACCCTCCGAAAATCTCATAACATTTGAAAAAAGAAAAAAAAGGAAATGTGGTTAAAATGAAATTGAAGGACCAAATATAGAACCATATGAAGATCATCTTCACAAAAGATTGAGATAGAATAGGTGTTATATATTCTCCGTTTCTTCTTTTGCCCTTTCAAGTTCAATGCATATATATTTTTGAGTAGTTTCTATATGACCCCTTTTAAATAAAATTGTTTCTATTAAGTCCCTTTTTTTGTCATTTCTTTTTAAAATATTTATTCATTATATAAAAATTTTACTTACTAAACTGCTATTCTTGCATAAAAGGGTCTTTGACCCAAAGCACCAAAATAAGAAAAGATTAGCCCACTTACCCCAACAACAGATTTTTGTTCCCACCTACACAGTTTAACGTTAAATGACCATTTTGCCCTAAGCCTAATTAATAAATTACAACATTGCCACTCTCTTTCCTCTCTTCTCTGAGCTCTCTCTCTCTCTCCCCAGACGACTCCGGCGTATCTCTCCCTCGCTCCAGACGACTCCGGCGTCTCTCTCCCTCGCTCCAGAAAGACTTCAGCGTCTCTTTCTCCCTCCCCAGACGACTCCGACGTCTCTTTCTCTCTCCCCAGACGACTCCAGCGACTCACTCTATCCCCAGACGACTCCGGCGTCTCTCTCCCTCGCTCCACACGACTCCGGCGTCTCTCTCCCTCGCTCCACACGACTCCGGCATCCCTCTCTCTCTCTCTCTCTGTGTCGAGCTTCCTCAAGCTTCGTATTGAGGTCAATTGACTCGCTGTACTAGTAAAACGTGCCTGCCGGCGACGTTGAGCTTCAAGTCGGAAGAAATTGACATCGAGCTTCGGTGCCGGAGCAGTACAATTCGGCACGACGAGGTGGATGTGGCCAACGAAGTCGGTGGCTACTCCGACGAGGACTGGAGGTTCGGAGAGGTAAGAGAGGTAGGCGGCGAGCTCCGGAGGTGATTTGATCCGGTGGTTTTGGTCCGACTATTGATTGGGGTGCCCAAATCAATTTCTAGTTTTTTTTTTTTAAGTAACTGGACAGAAGGAAAGAAAAAAGAAGTTTTGAATGTCTATTGCTCCCTAATAGACGTCTATTACCCCTCTATTAAAGGGCAATAAACGGCTATTGGGGGGCAATAGACGTTTTGAATTGATGTAATTTCCTTGTTTTTTTTCTATAATCAAAGTTTTATTTGTCTAGATTTAAGGAGATTAGTTCTCATCCTGGCAACTGAAAGTCCTATTGGGGGGCAATACATGGCTGATAGTAGTTTATTGGGAGGCAATAGATGTCTATTAGGGGGCAATAGACGTCTATTGCCCCTCTATTAGAGGGCAATATCCGTCTATTGGGGGGCAATACATGGCTGATGGTTGTCTATTAGGGGGCAATACATGGCTGATAGTCGTCTATCGGGGCGCAATAGACTATCGGGGCAATAGACGTCTATTGGGGAGTAATAGAGGGCCAATAGAGGTCTATTGCCCCTCTATTGGGAGCAATAGAGGTTTTTAGAAAAGTCTGATAAGTGGCAGCCGGTGATCGGAATCCGGCGGCCAGTGACCAGGCTCCGGCGAAGTCCCCTATGGTTTCTCTCTCTTCCATCTCTCTCTCTCTCTCTCTCTCTCTCTCTCTCTCTAAGTAACAAAGGTGAGGGTAAAATGGCATTTTAAAAAAAAAATCTTAATGGAATATTAGGGAGGACCTCCTTAGAGTGTTTTGGGTAAGAGGGAATTAAAAAAACTTAATGGGGTAAATGAGAAAAAAAATCTCTAAAAATGGTGTAAATGGACAAAAACCCTGCATAAAAAGCATGTCTACTTACTTAGGACAAGGACCCGCCAAATCATACTATATCATATATCTATCAACAAACCACATTTTCACTCAATTTTGTTCTAAATCACTCTCGAGATCTGCCTCGCCACTTCATGTTATATCAAATAGGGCTGCAATTCCGACATGACTCGAAATCTGCATGAAATAAAACGGGTTGAACTCACACTATTAAAAAGCGGGTCGGCCTCGGGTCAACCCGCCATGACCCATGTAATAAACAGGTCGTGAGTCAACCTACCAACACAAAGTGAACCCGTATAACCTGATTATGCTATATTTCTTTTTTGTTTAAGGACAAGAGAAGTTAGAAGAATACTTTGATGCTTTAATTGATAATAGGGGTCTCTTTATATTGAGAATTACAAGTACAATATCTTGGAGTACAAAGAAACCTAAACAATCATAGATTAGGAAATTTAGAATATTCTAGTCTATTATAACTAGAACAAGTAATCATGTTTGGGCCAGACATACATAATTCGGGTTTCCTTCAACATTCTCACTTGTGTCGTCCAAACAGCGGTGCTTCTCATGTTGCCACGTTAAGAACTTTGCCGAGTAACAAAAATTCAGTGAGACAAAAATAACCTCAGTCGAAGGGGAAAAAAAGTACAACGTACACACCCTTCACATTTTGAGATCAAACATGTAGACATCTCCCCCTGATGTCTGCGTCTCCCCCCGATGATTATGATCATGTGAGTTCGGATAATTTCTGTAGACCAATACTTTTTATGTGTTTTTTTTTATATGTTTCTCGAAAGTGGATTTGGGCACAGACTTAGTAAATAAATTTGCCACATTGTCCTTAGATTGAACTTGATTAACTTTGATCTTAATGAAAGTTTGTTGTTGCTGATTGTAGAAGAATTAGGCCTCATCAACGGGCCGAATGAGCCGGCCCGAGCCTTACTACATTTTAAAATAATAACAGGTCAGGTCGGGGTTTATTGTAAATCGAAGGATCCAAGCCCATCCATATAAAGCGAGTCTCGTGGGCTTTTTCGAGCTGGGCCTTGTGGGCTTTATTTATAAATAAATCTTTAAAGACACTAATTTTTTATAAATCTATATCTATATATCATACACACAAAAGAGCAACCTCTATATAAAAAATAAATCTATCAACAGTAAAACTATTGAAAATACACGATAAGCCCTCTTTGGGTTCTCTCCAAAACCCCAGGTCGGCGGCGGGTTTCCAAGCGATCGATCTCCCTCGTTCGGTGGTGGCCGGGCATAGGCTCGCCTGCGCTGCTGGGCCTGCTGCCGAACGGGGATTGATGCTAGCATTCGGGGGATCTGGAGGGGGGGTGCTCGGAGTTTCTTGTAGGTGGGGGTTGGGCTTCAGATTCATGTGAATATCTCTGGGATGTGACGCCATGCGGTGCAGGATCGAAGGTCCTCGTATGATGTTCCAGGGTCGAAGGCGATGTGGGGCGACTAGGATCTGAGGTGCCAGATCGGTGCAGGTTGGGGTGATGCGGATCATGGCGGCTGTTTTCGTGGGTTTTGGCCGTGGGTTTTTGGTGCGTGGCGGCAAGGATTATGGCAGCGCAGGCGTGGCGGCATGGGTCGGTGTCACTTGCATGGGAACAACAACGTTTTGGTTCATCATCCACTGGCTTTTTGGAGGTCTGGCCTTCTCTTAAGTTGCTCTTGGATTGAAATATTTTGGGCTAGGGTTTCTGCCCTCAGCCCAATTCTATGTTTTTTAGTTTTGTCTAAATTACAATAATTCCTTGTCTTAGGAAACAGTTTAGACCTGCTTTTTTAGTGGGCTTTAGTCTATATTGCTATGGTTTCTTCTTACACCAAGTTAATGAATCTCCTGGAGTACCACAATTGAGTGCATTGACGAAGGGAGATTCGAAATAGTTTTCTTAGTGTACGCTGAGAGTTGTAGTTGTGTAGGATCGTAAAATTCAAATGAGCATCATTGTACTAGTGGATGGTACCCTTATTCCCTTACCTGCTTGGCCACTGATTTAGGGTACAAGCATATAGGGCTTATTTGTATGTGCCGTTCTGGCTTTGGGATTAAATGAAATCTCTATTACTCTGTCAAAAAAAAAAAAAAGAGCAACCTCTATCAATTTAAAGAAATTAGGAAAATCGACCGTTAGATGTGATTATTACAATAAATTATGCGTGTGGTTAAAAATTTAGCCAAGTTCACCATAGTTTCAAACCCGATCGAATTGGTCAACCATAGTCACTTGTATATTTTCTTGGTTGACCGATGACTTGATGACCTCGAAACGTGCTTATTTTTTTACATCACGTTTGTAAATATTTCATCGATGGATGTGCGTAGACATAAGATAAAAATTTTAATTTTAATTACAAATACGTTGGCCGTTTGGAGACGACCTTTATACGGGTCAGAGAGGTACCCGGCATCAACAAAACCTACCAAAACATTGTTCGATTTTTGGTGAGGAATAGGTGGGCGCTGGTCGGTGGTAGCATAGGCGGCGATGACGACGCTCTTGACACATGACGGGTCCGAACGCACTTGGAGAGATTATAAGGTACTCATCATCTGGGTTCAAAAAACCAACCCAAAATTCATTTGTTTTTTGTTTTTGTTTTTCTACTTAATTACTAGAGAAAGATAATTTTGCCCTTGATAAAAATATCACATGCGTGATACGTGCTTGCCACATCAGCTTTTTAACGGAACTGTCACATAAATTGGACGGAAGCATGTCGTTGATATCAAAATATGACTTCAGTTATCACATTGGTAGAGTTGTGAGTGTGGGTATCAAATTGACGTTGCCATCAAGTTAAGAGAAATTTTCTTTTTTGATATTAGTTGATGTATAAAAAAAATAAAAAGAAACGTATTTGCAATCGCTATTTTATTATGCGGGTTTCAAGCTGCCCTATCTGAGTATAACATTTTCAAAATTTTCTTTGTTTTTTTGTTTTTACACTTGGTACTTTCCCCCAATTTACCTTTCAAGACATCAAGAATGAGGAAAGGGACACCCATTTCCCCTCAGTCACCCACCCTATTTTTCACTCGTTCTGAAACCACAAAGCTGGAGTCACTCCCTCAAATGCCACTCTCTCCTCCCTCCCAGAAAAACCCACCCAAAATGCTCGAGCGCGTCCTCTCCTCCCGCCGCTACGCCTCCCACCCCGACGCCGAAAACGACGTCGCCGCCGACGATTCCAAGACCAAAAAACACTTGCCCATCTCCTTCTTCACCACCCGAATCACCAACTACTTGACCCGAGCCGGACCCGTCTGGCCCTGCCTCCTCCTCCTCGTCTTCGTCCTCTTCCTCATCTTCTCCCTCATCTACAACTCCCGCAGATTCGTCTGCGTCTCGCCTTACGACCCCGCCTCCCGCACCGGCTTCTTCGGCTTCGATGGCCTTGAATCCGATTTCGGATCCCTCGGCGTGCCCTGGTGTAAGTATATCCGGCTCGGATCTCATTCACCTAAAGTCGCATTCTTTAATCTTAGATCTGAGTTTTTGCTCTTGAATTCAAACTTTGATTTTAATTTGATATTACCCAGTAGTTAGGGATGAGTTTAAATCTTTAACTATTTGGGTTGCTAAGAGTGGTTTTAGTTTAGTTGACTTCATGCACAATCAAATTTAGCTGCTGAGGATTTGCTTATGATCAAGTGGCACTGGCTTTGTAGTTTATACTAAAAATCTATGATTCAAATTGTGATGTTTATATCCAGATTGTAACTCTTACTGAAAAGAGATATGTAGAAGTTATAAGCATTCGCAACTGTGTAATGCCAATGTCTGATTAAAGTTAGGATCTTTGCCATTAAATTCAGGGATCAATGCCAATGTCTGTGCTATTGCTTAATGTTATAGGATTCAACAGTATATGGGGCTTTATTGGTTCATGATAAAGTGAATGTTAGGATTTTTGGGTTCCTTTGTTTGGTTTGAATTCCTTGTTTTCAGTATGAGATTGCATCTTTGTTTGATTCTTATAATCTCATCCTTGGCAAAAGGCAGACCGAAACACGGAAAAACAGTGGATTGGACATCCAAGGATTTGATCAAGGCATTGGAAGTGTTTGTACCAATCTATGAAACCCGACCGATCAAAAACAACATGTATGGGATGGGCTTTGACCACAGCTTTGGGCTCTGGTTCATTGCCCAATGGCTGAAGCCAGATTTGATGATTGAGAGCGGTGCTTTCAAGGGGCATTCTACTTGGGTTTTGCGACAAGCAATGCCAGACAAGCCAATTGTGTCCCTCTCACCACGGCATCCTGAGAAGTATCTGAAGAAGGGGCCTGCATATGTTGATGCAAACTGTACTTACTTTGCTGGAAAAGACTTTGTTGATTTTGGAAGTGTTGATTGGGAAAAGGTGTTGAAGAAGCATGGGATTACTGATCTCAGTCGTGTTCTTATCTTTTTCGATGACCATCAGAATGAATTGAAAAGGTACTCACAATATCATATCTCAGTAGAATTGCACCCCTTATACTCATTATTGCTTGCTGATAGTTTTCATATTTTATGCTCTGGTGAGCAGAATAAAGCAGGCTCTGAAGGCTGGTTTCCGCCATATGGTTTTTGAGGACAATTATGATACTGGAACCGGTGATCATTATTCCTTAAGGCAGATATGTGATCAATCCTATATTAGAGGTGCATGCTCCCTCATGATATTTCGTTATCAATGCTATTTTTACATCATAGGCTTTATGTTTTATGATATGCAACCATGCCTTTGTTTTCACACTTTCCTAGTGAAGCCCTGTGTAACTTCAATTGTCGGATTATTGATGAATGGTAATAGTTTGTTGAAGTAAAGAAACCATTGTATTAAGACTTAGGAGTGACCAAAAGACTCAAGTGTGACAGTTCTACCTAAAGCACTTATCCATAACTCATTTTAACAAAATCTGTGCTTTCCTGTGGTTCATGGTTCAATAGTTTTACATCCTAAACTAATAGTTCCATAAAATTTTACATTAGTCGTGTTGCTGGATTTGATTCGAATTATGTTTTTTTGTTGTTTACTTTAGGAGGTGGTCACAGTTGCTTTAAGGACAGTGATGAAGCTCGGATTAGGTCAAAAAGGAAGCATTTCTGGGAGAAAGCAGTTGATATAGATGAACTTTGTGGACCAGGTGAAGCATGGTGGGGTGTTAAAGGGTACGTGCGGGATAACTTTAACCACAGTCATAAGTTGATACCATATGAAGAACATTTTCAGAACAGCCGGTTTGTGGAATCAATTCTTGATGTTTACTGGGAGCTGCCACCAGTGGCAGGACCATCGCTCACACATCAGACTAGATATGATCCTGCTCGTGCACCACCTCCCATTGTTGAAGATGGTCGGTATGGCTTATTCCAACGACTTGGTCTAACCAGATTCGATACTTCTGTATTTAATGGATACACTCAGATGGTTTACATTCAGATATCTAAACAGTAATTTTAGAGCTAGAAAAATGCAGATGCTTTATTTAGGTTTCCATAGTTTGTTCATAATATGAATTATGCACTTATTTTTTCTCATAGCTTTCTCGTTTCTCCCTTTCCTTTGATTGTCTGATTTGTCTTTAGTGACAACTGTTTTGTACTAGTATCATGTCATAGCTGGACCAATTTCACTTATTTTCAGCTGTCCACTATCTTATTCGAACCGGTTGAGTTAACAGGCCTGTTGTAATATTTATAAATTTAATTAATTAAATTTTAAATTTTACATTGTGTTGGAAGCCTTGATTTTAGTTTAAAACTGTTATGTTTGACATGCAGAATTTTATGTATTTACGCTACGTTTGGTTCGTGGAAAGTAAGCATAAGAAAATTAAATTTGTTCACTTCTTGCATTTGGGATATAAAAGAAAAAGAAATACTTTTCTGAATGGAAAATGAGAGGGAAAACCACACTCGAAAGGAATTATTTTCTCCCTTATTTTGCTTTCATTCAGAAAAATATGTAATTTTCTTTTGTATTCCACAAGGTTTTAAGTTTCTCCGAAACTGTTGAAATTTCCGTAAATTTGAAGTACCGAAACAAAATTTATATGCTATATCATTTTTGTTAGGAGTTTCCCGAAAGTTTTTGAAATTTTCTGTATATTTCCACGAAATTCTTAATTTCTGAAATATTTACACACAAAAAATATATTAAAAAATTTACACTGAAATTTTGTTAAATTTCTGTGAAATTCGTTTGTCAGTGACAAAATATGAAATTTTGATTTTGATTTTTTTTTCCAATCAAGTTGAAATTGGATACAACAAAATTAACCCTCTTTGCTTTATCTGCTACCAAAGTACTCATACTCCAAGTCTCCAACCATATCATGATTCTATTTGCAATCGTGAGGCAAATTATGGAAATGACAGGGGGAGTGGCAAATCATGGCACTACAACCAATATAGTAGTGATGATCATACTACTTATTCTGGTGCAAATCGTGAATACAATTCTAGAGCTAGGGATGCACAAGGGAGACGCGAAAGCCATTTGTCTCTAAATGAGTTTAAATCACTTTCTTCAAGTCTTGACTCAATGGACATAGGAACTCAATATAGTGATAACTCTAACCCATTCCATTCTCATTATCCTCATCATGAAATGAGTTCCACCTCAGAAAATACTTACGGAATTGGATCAAGCCCACAAGGTGGAAGCACATATGGCCTTTTTGATCATTCTTCGTCCCAAATGCAGTATGCTTCATACAATGAAACATCATATTGAGTAATTCCACAATATCCGATATATGGGTTGCATATGGGAAGAGATCAACACACATACATTACCCATGTGATGAAGTACCAAAATCATTTCCAAAATTCATGTACTTGGGAGCAGTATGCCATTATTTTATGATACTAAATGAGAGCAGTTCAACCACATTGTAATAGCTCATATTACTAATACTTTATATTACTTTTGTTGTACTTGTTTATTTTCATTCACGGGGTTTTGGTATTACGTCTCCCCCCCGGTTGTATTTTTCTAATTATTAGTGAAAAAAGCATGATGACCAAGCCTCCCATTGAGTTCCAACCATTAAAAAAAAAAATCACATTCACATTGTCAATATACAGAACATTTATAATTACACATAAATAAAAACACTAATTTAGCAACTTACTACAGTTTTAGTTAATTACTTGTAAATAGGTTTATTATAGGTTAGTTTAGTCTAGGGGTCGTCAATGGGCAGGGCAGGCAAAATTAATGGGCTTGGGCCGGGCCAAAACATATTTTTTTTATTTTTCGGGTCGGGCAGGGCCGGGCTTCTCTAAAAATCAAGGCCAAGGGCCGCCCATGGGCCCAAGGCCTTACGGGCTTTTTAGGGCCGGGCCCGCCGGCCCGGGCTTTTTTGGGTGGGCAGGGCCGAGCCCATTATATTTATATGTCATATTATTTTGTTAAAAAAATACAAAAACCTATGAAAAAATGATGATATGTTAATTATTGAACAAAATAAAATACAAAATTAAAAAAACATATGGCCTAATGCAATAATTAGTTCAATATAACTACATAAAAATATATTAATACAAAAATTGAATGGGCTTTCGGGCGGGCTTATAAGGCCGGGCCGGGCGGGCTTTAATGGGCATATAACGGGCCGGGCCGCAGGCCGGGCCTGGGCTTTGAACCCTCCGCCCTAGCCCTGCCTCGTGCCCAATGGGCAGGGCCGAGATGGGCTTTTCTGCTGACCGGGGCGGGCTTTTGCCCACTGGGCCAGGCTTTTGTCCACTGGGCTGGGCAGGCGCCCATTCGCTGTGTATTCTCATTGATAATAGGGGCCTCTTTATATAGAGGATTACAATGCATAGAGTTAGAATCATACAAGGAAAGATAATCTCTAGATTCTTCTGATTGAACCCTATTACCACTAGGTCAAGTAACCTAGAGTTTGGATTAAACACAAAATAGAGATATCCTTAAACACTCCCCCTTGTGTTATCCAAACGCGGTGCTTCTCTCGTTGCCTCGTTAAAAACCTTGCCGAGTAACAAAAACCCAGTGGGACAAAAATAACCTCGGTCGAAGGGGAAAAAGAGCACAACACACCCTTCACGTTTCGAGGTGAACATGTAGACATCTCCCCCTGATGTCTGCGCCTCCCCCTGATGACAACGATCATGGGAGTTCAGATAATTTCCGCAAGTCAATTCTTGCCACATGCTTCTCGAACGTGGATTTGGGCAATGACTTTGTAAACAAGTCCGCCTCACTTTCCTCAGATTGAATCTAGTTCACTTTGATCTCGAGGAGAGTCTGTTGTTGCTGATTATGCTTGGTGTTGTCGCTTTTGATGTAGCCTTGCCTCATTTGTTCAAAACAAGCAGCATTATCCTAAATGCTCGTAGGCTCATCTGTGGTAGTCTTCAAACCACAATTGCTTCGAACATGAGTAATTATGGATCCAATCCATATACATTCACAAACCACTTCGTGAAGAGCAATGATATCTGCATTGTTCGAAGATATAGCGAGTAGGGTCTATTTTGTAGACCTCCAAGATGTCACGGTCTTTTCCCATGGTGAACACTTAACCGGATTGGGAATGACCATTGTGTGGGTCAGACAGATACCCAACATCAGCAAAACCTTCCAAAACACATGTCATTTTGGGATGGGGATAATGGACGCAGGCCAGTGTTGGCGGCGTACCTGGTGTGTGATGGGTCCGAATCCATCATCTCTTTGTAGGGATAGAACAAGCTCATATCAATCATACATCTCAAATATCGAAAGATATCTTTTACACCAATCTAATGGCGTCGCATTGGCGCAGAACTATATCTAGCTAAAAAGTTCACAACATATGAGATGTCCGGTCTTGTGCATTGGGATAAGTACAATAATGCGCCTATTGTACTAAGTAAGGCACTT